>JARHVA010009534.1:42500-52500 GCA_037957365.1 Torreya grandis
ATTTATAAGGCCTTTTAATGTGATACAAAATGAGGGTGATTCATTAATTATTGAAAAGATGGATTTATCACTAAATACCAATGAGTAGAGAGTGGTGCCATATGGTGTAGAAATACTTGTGTGATAATCCCATAGTTTAGGATAAATTTATAGATGAGAATCATGATCAACATTATTGATGATCATTTTGACAATTTTGATTATTTTTTATTAGTTGGCTTAGCTTGGATGTTACCTTGAAGTTAGTAAGGAGTGGACCACTTATGTTGGATATGGAAATGGTTAAAAAGGGTCCTGACAACTTTTATCTTGAAATATTTTCTATTTTCAAAGATGATAACTGATGGGATGCCTTAGTGGAAGATAAAATGACTAAGGATAATATTTGATATTTACTGAAATATTACATGATTGTTATGATATGATTGTGGCCATCTAATTAATATGGGTTAATATTTACAATGAGATCAAATCCTTATATAGGAAAAGGCCATGGAGTAGTGATAGGTTACCATTCCTATGATGGAGCATGTATGAGGTCTCCATGTTTTTGGCATGCTACTCATTTTTTGATGTATTGACATGTCATGATCCATAGTAGACCAATAATAACCAAGTTGGAGGACCTTTTTTGATATGACAATCCTAATGGTATGTGAACCACATATACCAACATGAACCTCCTTAAAAACTAAGTGGTCTTCTTTTGAGTTCAGACATATTAATATGGTACCATTATATCCTATACGATAGAACATGTTTCTAAGATGGTGAAATGGGAAATTTTTTTGATGAATAAGTTTTTATGGTTTCAATCAAGGTTTAATGGAAGTATTTTTTCATGAAGGTAGATGCTTGATACTAGGGTGGAATGGGACAAGAAATTTTATAGACTATTTATGACTAAGGAATCACATGAGTTGGGATTTATCGTTGTTTGGCCAAAAGTTGATATTTTTGTGATTTTTGGGACATCTCAAGTGAAGAGACAATTGTTTCCAATGCATTTGTTAATTTATTGATAATATGAGGAATTTTTTCAAACATTATATGATGGTGATACTTCTTAAAATCATCAATAATTTGTTTTAAGGGAAGGAGATTATCATCTTGTGGCTTATGATCATCATTGAATTGTTTGATAATAAGCTATGATTCACCATAAATTGTAATAGGTTAGATGTTCCTTTTAAGAGAAAGCTTAATCCCTATGATAAGTGCTTCATATTAAAATATATTATAATTAATGAAAAGTGATTTTGAAGGCCTTTTGGATTTTGTCTCTTTAAGGGTGATAAACAAGATGCTAGCTCTTGATCTATGAGTAGTGAAGGAGAAATAAAAATAGAGATTTAATATTTATGACTCATCTATGGTTAGGATTGATTAATCTAGAAAAATTGTGATCAATTATTGGGTACCACACAAAGGATCTTTTTTTGAATAATTTTATAGAAATTATCTTTTGAATACCTTTTCTTTTATGTACTCAATGTCAAATTAACTTATAAGCATTATCATTAGACATTCTTCTAGTGAGAGATGATTTTGATAATATATAATTCAAAGGATCAATGTTGTGATGAACTTAGGCTTGTTTTTCAAAATTTAGTTATGAATATTTTGAGATATAGACTTCTAAGCATGCCTTTACAATATTATATTAGTTAATATCATGTGATACGAAAGCTATGTTTAGTTAGTAGATAGCTCCCTCTTTTCTCTATTCTTTAGGTTGAGCTAGGAGAGCTCGTAATGCACATTGAGTAGCTGATATGTATGAAATTAATGGTTTTCCTTGTTTTTTTAGTGTTAATACTTGAGGATTTAAGAGGTATTGTTTAATATTTTTAAAGGATTTATGGCATTCATTATTTCAATGATATTTAATCCCTTTCTTTAAGCATTGTGTGAATGTTTAACTTATTTTGGCTAGTTGAGATTTAAAATGATAGATTACTTGAAGTTTTCCTTGAAGTATTCTTAGTTTACAGAGATTATAAGGTTGGGTAATTTCATTTATTTCTTTGACCTTTTCTCTATATCAACTTCTATGCCTTGTCTAAATATGAAAAACCTTAAAATTTTACCTAATGTGACACCAAAGAAACATTAGGTAGGGTTTAATTGGACTTTATATTTTTTTTTTGTCTTTTAAATATCCTCTTGAGGATCTTAGTATGGTCTAAACTTGTTCTTGATTTTCCTAGGATGTCATCAACTTAGTATTCAAAAGTATCGTGCACCATATTATGGAATATTATTATCATAGCTTTTTAAGGGTTTCACCATCATTATTCAATCTAAATTATGTGACTTGATAGTATAAGGTTCTCCACATAGTGGTGAAAATTGTTTTATATTTATCATTTGGTGCAATGTGGATGTGATTATATCCAAAAAAATATATCCATGAGTTATAGCATTTCATAACCGATATTTGAGTCTATGATTATATTGATTTTTGGAATAGGGAGTCATATTTAGGGCATGCTTTATTGATGTGTTTGAAATCATTATATATGAAAATAATATAATATGGTTTAATGAAAAATTAAATTTGAGATATAATTTGAATATTTGATGGGATAGATATGGGCCATGTCCAAAAAAATTTGTAGTTATTCCTTCACTGAGAGTGCCACCTTTGAATGGATATTGAGAAGTTTCTACTTGATAGGCTTAGCACTTGGATATATAATGAGATGAAGGTTGACCAAAGGATGATCCAAGATTAGAATGCCTACATAGGACCAATAAAATATGTCAATGAATTATTTGATAATCTCTATTAAGATCTCTCATTCAATAGGAGTGAGGGTGGCCTCGAGTTTGATAATCCTCGAGTTATCTTCTATTATAATGTTGACATCAATAATTTGTTTGATTAATTATTTATATTAATAATATATGGATGTTGGGGTAGGATGAGGCTAATATTATTCTATCATTTTTCATGGTGTCTAAAAAATATATAAATATATCATCAAACACTTGATGTTCTTTAGGACTAAGAAAGTCATTTAATTTCATGATCTAGGATGAGGCTAGATGGATGGAAGATGATTTGATAAGATCCATTATAGATATTTGATATGTGTTATTCTCATGTTATTTTATGAGATAATATTATACCTTAGTGGTAGTAAAATGAGGTATTTAGCTATTAAATTTTAGATGTTACTTTTGGAAATGGGTTTTAGGAGGTACCCCTGAAAGAGTAATCTTACTAAACCATGTGGAAACATCACACTTCGATGATTGACCCTTAATTTTTATATGAAATTTATCATAGGTTTTGGTAAAATCATATGTTTTATCCTTTATTTTGATGATGGGAAAAATTTGGGTGGGAGGACTTTCATGAGACTTGGCCATTATTTTAATGGTGGTGACTCAATGTTTATTGTGATCAATAAATTGATTCATAGTATTAATGGGTTATCATGTAATAAATTTTGTTGGTATGAGAGGTTTGAACTTAGTCCTAATATGCTTTTTTTTAATCATGTTTGGGAAAAAAATCGTAAGATATACCAATTTGTTGATTCTTGGAATAAAGTGCCTCCTCTTCAACTTATATTTTACCTCGATCAATCAGGTCCTAAATATATTTATTAAGATACATGAACCTCTTGGTAGAGTATACCTTGAGTATATTAAAGTCAAAATATTCATTTTCTTGATACCATGTAGGCTTAAGTTGATTTTCATTTAAGAGATTGCTTTCTAGAAACATAGACATATTCATAACTAGGATTTTTTTAAAGATTCTTTCCATTGGTTCTCCAAGAGGTGTATATTATCTTTTCTTGGAATTTTTATTTGGTATTAATCTTGGTAAAATTATGCTTGATACAATTTTTAAGTTATGAATATTGGAACTCTAATGTTTTAGATATGCTTAGAATTTGTAACTCCATCACCAATAATATTTTTGTTCTTATTGAAGAACTTTGGATTTTATGATGAAGTATCTTGATTTTTATTATCTTTGGAAAATATATTGAATAATCCTTTAGTAATGAAATAATTTTAAATTTGTGTTCCCTTTCCAATAATCTCATTAAAATTATTTTCACAGTGAAGCCATAATTAAAAATCCATTTATTGATTTACATTGGCACTAAGGGTAGTAGAAAACTATTTTTTAGGGATTGTACATGGAAATATGTTAGTGAGATTACACCATCTTTGAAATAATTATTAAAATATTTATTGATTAATTTTTTTTATGTTATATAGATCTAACATGGTTATCTTGCATTCTACATTTGAGGAAAAGTGATTAATGAATTCATCTGATATCTCTAGGAATGATGATACAAATCCCTTTAGTAATTGCATGAACCATTCAAGTGTTGGTCCTCAAAGAATCCTATGGAATATTTTGAGTAGATAAGAATCAGTATAGACCACCTCTAGATACAACATGAATGATTCTTTGGTGTGCTCTCTTGGGTTTCTATTTCCCTTGTATTTTTCAAATTTTGGTGGTTCAAAGTATGTTAAGAAAGGGAGGCATAGGTTTTCTTGTCAAGTGGATAAGGGAATAATTATTAAAATTTGTATTTCATGCTATGTTAACTAGTTTGGATCCCTTGAAGAGAATCCTTTATTGATTTCCATTCCCAAGAAAATGAAGGGTTAGTCGAAGGAGTGGAGGATGATGGAAAGGGATCAAGTTTCTCATGATATTTGATAGGAAGATATGTTCTGGATAATGAATTATGATGTGAAGTTTTTGTATAATTAAGATCTATTTGGGAGACTAGAGACACCACTTTTTGGGTTATTTGATTTAATTGATCAATCATAGCTTTTTTTTAGTCTAATTACATTTGGTCATCCAAGTTGGGATTTCCTTTGCTAATTTTGACATAATCTATATTTATGAACTCTATATGGGGACCCTCTTCTTGAAAGGGATTTTGACTAGGTTTAGGCCTTTATTGGGGAGTATTCCATTTGATTATGATATGTTGTAAGTTTTCATGATCAAAATCAATGGGGTAACCTAGATCTAACATGAGTAAGACTTAATAATATCTCATACTTATTATCATGAAGGTATTACTACATTGGGATCTCCCATGTCATAAAAACATTAAAATTATTTTGACCCTATTATTTAGTATTTTAAAAGTTTTATTAATCACTATCATTATTTTGTTTGATATGCCAAGGATTTTTAAGGTCATCATTACAAGTGGTTTGTCTAACCTTGAGTTAGTGATGGGTTTATAGTGCCATTATGTGGTTTAAATGTATGGGATGAGGGTGATGCTAAGATTTCCTTAGATTGATGTGATTATATTAAGTCAAGTTGGATTTCTAGATTTATTTATATTGATTGTTATGTCTATAGGTGAGATGTTCAATTTTATTAGATGGAATTTTGGATAAGCATGAGAAAATTTGATTGATTTTAGCCATGAGCTATCTTTTATTTAAGTGAATAAATATGGGAGAAAGGATGGGCATCATGATGTTGTCAGTCTTAATCAATGTTTGTACGATATTGAATGCAAATATTAAGAAAGTAATAGTGTGGTGTTTCTGGATTAATTAGATTAGGTTGATCCAAGAATTTGTAAGGTATCTCAAATGATTGAATAGATTAGTAGGCTCACTTAAGTAATATCAAGGGTGATTTTATCAAATAAAGAGGATTTTGATTAGGGTATTAATTAGGATATAGGTGTGTCATACTTTATTAGGGTTTTAGTACTATAGAGATCTTAGTTTTGATTTATGGTTTATGATGAGGCTTGATAGGGATTATCATGATGAGAATACTTGATGTAAGTTATGTAGATTAAGATAGTTATGGTGTTTATTTTGGACATTATATGTCTATATTTATGACTTATTAGGGATTGAATTTTGTAACATGTGTTTGGTGAAATGGACATAGATGTGTTGATTGATTTTGGATTGTTGGTTTCAATCATATTCTTGTTTGGTTTAAAGTTTTACAAACAAAACATGTCTTGACAACACACAAATAAGATTAAGAAAATGATAATCCTATACTAGTTTATATGGGTGTGAAAATAAACTATTATCCCACCAATATACTCACATGAAATGGTGACTAGGTTGGTCTCCCAAACCCCACTCTACATCTATATGTGGTGGGTTATCTTCAAGTATGTTGTTTCTCCTGTACCAATATTTTTTTGTCGATTAATGGTATTAGTATAAGATACACAAGGATATCTGAGGGAATCTCATAAATACCTTATGATACATGGGGCCAAATTATATGTAAGGATGTTCTTTATACTTTATTATTGGAGTGTGACCTATTCACTTCATAGAACCCTTTAGGAAGAATCTTTCTTATCTTTATTACAAGTGTCATTGATATTTATAGTCAATTAGAACACTGAGTATGAATTAGTGTGTGGTGATTAAATCCACATCATAACCCACCTAATGATTATGAAAAGTGTGTGGTGATCAAATCCACATCACCTTGCCCATAAAAGAAGAAAATGGATCCGTTGATTTTTTTTATCCCCAAGATCACCCAACATGTATTAGGAGAAACCATACACAGTATTGCCTTAGGTGAAACACACACAAAACTAAAATAATATGATTTAGACACACAAAATATTTAATTGACATTATTAATATGCGATTATGATTCAAAAATGATTCACAAAAATGTTTTGGTTATTAATTATTTTATCGATGATCCTGTAGACAAAAGTTACTAGTTTAATTTTCGATCTTGATGGGCAGCCTAAAAAATAACCTATCAAAAATCAAATTAAATATTACAAGTTCAAATATGTTTATCTTTAAATTAAATCTTCTACTTCATAGAATAAAGTCACTAGTAAAAATTAGATGTTATAAAAAAACAAATCTACTAAATTTGATTACAATGCTACCATGAATTTAATCAAATTCTCTATATATATAAATAGATAATAAGAAAAATAAAAAGGCAAAATACGCTAAGGATGTAAAATAGACAACAAAAAATAAAAATAAAAAATAGACTAATATTATAAATGAAGCCATTAATATTGATGTTAAAGTTGCTAATTTGAGAATGAGAAATTTGCTATAGATATATATAGAAACAAGTTAGATGAAAAAATATCAAATCTACTAACAATCTAAATGAAGCCATTTTTTTGTGGTATAAGTTTTTATTTTTCAATAACAACTTCACTATCTACACAAAAATATATTAAAAAATATGAAATCACTATGATTATAATCAAAGTTGTTACAACATGAATGAAGTCATGAATCTATGAGTAGTGGATTTACTTTAGCTACAACCAAGGTTAGTCAAAATGGTTAAAATTCAAAAACATTTAGTGATCAAAGCCACTAATATAGGATACATTTTCACTATTATGTAGAGTGAATATGCCACTATGTAATTTGAAGTTGTTTTGAGTGTGTGTTTGAAATTTTTTTAAAAATGGAGGATTTTAGATGCCAATTCAATTTTTAAGTAACTTAAAAACTTTTTAGAATAATATAGGGGCCTAATGAGAAAGTTTTAATGGATTTTTATATCTATGGTAGATAAAACCTATATTTGGTAAATATTATATTTATTAGCTAGAAATCTTGAAATTAATACTCAAAGCTCCTAATCTAATCCCAATCATAATACCTACGACTGAGCTACAGGAACAATAATCCAAATAAAACTAAATGAAACACAAACAAAAAATATTATACCTCAAATTTGTAAATGAATTATTCATCTGTAGCATTTCAGATGTGCTCCAATGACTTGGGAAGTGTTATTATTTATAATTAATGTTGGATGCTTAATGTAACTCAAGATTTTTGAAGAATTTGGATATGTATCTTGGATTTTTAAATGATATTGATAATTCAATGGATAAAACTTTAAAATAAATTTTGTATGGTGGTGTAGATCAATATTCAAATCTACGTAATAAGTATTAATGGTTATAATTTAGCCATGGAGGATTGAGATAGATAGCTTATAATTGATAAGAGGATTTGATAGGTTTATTTATGAATTAAAAATTCATATAAAACTTATAAATGGTGTTGTAAGGGTCAAGAAAGGTTAGAAATTTATAGATTTAGTTATAGTAGTTAATCAAAATTATATGAAGATTTAGATTAGGATTTAGAGGGTGATTTTTAGGATCTTCAAAGGTGGTAGTTGGGGGTAGTTAGAGAGGAATTTTAAATTGGTATATATATTTTATGTGATTAGTGGATGTGATGGAAAAATAATAGGAGTAATTAACTGGTGAAATGGGTAATGTGATAACGAATAAGGTTAGTGTGATATAAAGGGATGTAATGGGAATGTTAGGATGGTGGTGTTAGTATATGTTGTTAGCGCATGATGGTGTTAAATAATTAGTTGGATGACTTTAGATGTATATAATTATAATATACATACAATAATATATAAAATTTTATGGTTTAAAAAATCTTGTCATGTTCATATAAAAAGTAAGAAATGATTCCCACTATTAAGAATTGAACATTGTTTCTCTATTTACATCTATTTACAATATGTAAATGGGATAAAAAATCATTTCATCGAATAAGACAAACACCAAATAACATAAATGTGTATAACTAATATTGGACAAAATATTAGTACTATAGCATGGAAGCTATCTTGCATGCCACATGGTCATTCAAAGGTATTTTTTTATCGGTTCAAGTTTTGGTTTATATTAAATATTAATTTTCACCATAGATATCCTATTTGGTGTCTTCTCTATGCACATAGATCTATATAGAAAAATCGCATTCTTAAATATAAAACCATCATTCAGGTGTTATTCAACTTCTTCACTATGTTTAAAATTGTAAGATTTATTGCTATAGATTAAGATTATTTTTGAAGTTGATTAAAAATTTAAGGTAATTTAGTTTTTCATAAAATGTTTGGATTTTTTTTCTATAGTTTATTTTAAATTGTTCATGGTTTGATGGATTTTTTAAGTTAATGTTTGATTGTATTTTATTTAAACAACATAGATCTTGAAATGTTATATATTTATTATAATTATTTTGATTTTTTGTTGATTTGTTCAAAATTTAGGCTTGCATTTGAATTGATCTACCAAGAAAATCAATTGCATTTTATAGTTAACAAATGTAAATATAGTCATACAACTATCAAATTAATCCCCTACAAGTGGTTGGGTTCATTTATTCAACTAAACCTTATATTGTATTTATTTTCATGAAACTGAATTAGTTTAAACTTTGCACATTTATGTGCATCCAAACCACATAACATTCGATATTATAAAACTCTTAATTATGCAGTAATTTTCACTAGTCACATGTAACATACAATAATTTCAAATCCCTATGTGTAAAATTATTGACTATAAAGTAAAAAAATTAGATATAAAAAAATTATAAAATTTTCATTGATCCCTAGTGACGTGGATATTTTATTTTAAAAATCATACTATAAGGATGTGTGAGGATTAAAGGAAAGTAAATTTGTATAATCATACATATTTTAGAATAACTCTGGTATTATTTTTTAAACTCACTATTTCAAATCAATACACTTGATCCTTCATCAGGAGAAAGGGTAGTGAATCAAAATATTAGTCTTATAAAAAAAGGAAACTATTTTTTATCAAGGGTGAATGATTTTGTCTAGAGATATGAACATGTTAAATGATTTTGACTAGAGTTTTGAACTAAACCTAGGCTTAAATAGGTAGGCTAGTCACCAAAAACAATGAAAACCAACTAAACTAAAATAGGGGGCCAATTAAAAAATATTTGGAATAAAATTAAAACCCCATCGACAAGGAAGACACGTAAATAAAATGAAAATGAAAAAAATGTAGAGAACACACTACTTTCGATCAACCAAAATATAATAAAAAACTAGAAAAGTTACCAAAATCAAGAGAAAATACAAAGGGGGTAGCCATCTAATCAAATTCTAGAGTATCATTCACCAAGGAAAAAATTAATGGTGAGATGAAGCCATTATTAT
>JARHVA010009534.1:57500-157500 GCA_037957365.1 Torreya grandis
AAAATGTACTATCGCATCATTTTTAAATTAGATCAGTTCAAGAGTGGACCCAAAGATGTAGATATTATTGGGTAAAATCCATTATCAAATTATTTACATTTTTATCTCTATTTCATTTGTTCATTTTAGTACTATTTTTAATCATCTAAGCCAATTTTTATTGGAAATTGAGAAAAAAATTATTAAGCATTCAAAATTGGTGAAATTTATCAATTTTGCATTTACACTCATTTTGGATCACCAAACATCACCAAAAGACTAGATATTGTGAATGAAAATCATGGTTATTCTATTGAGAGGAACCCTAACACCAATGTTCTCCTATTAAGCTGCAATGATAATGATGCTCTTTTAAGGCACTTTAAACTTAATAGAGGTAAAAAAGGTCCTTTGTAACACTGTCACACTACTTATAAAATAAATGGAAGTTGTGTCCACTCTTCTTGAGTTATATACTAGAATAGAAGCCTCTTCCTCCTACTTCAAGAAATAAAAATCATCTTCCTCTAAATATTTGATCTTTGAATTGAATACGAAATCCCAATATTTAAATAAACTATGTAGATGGTTTTTTAGGATTGAACATGCCAAATTTTTGAGTTTTAATCTTGATTTTTCTCTTACTCATATTGAATATTCCAAATCAAAAAATGAGTAATGATTTTAATTTTTATCTATTATAATATTAGAATTTGATAGAAAGAATTAGTTATTACCCATTTTTGATAGATTTATTCTGAAATTCTATGATTATTTGTATAGAATTTGAAAGTAAAAAATATATAAAATTTGTGTATTTAAATAATAGTATGGCCATATATCCATATTTACATTTTTAAACCCTAAAATAAAATACTTATTTCAAAAGTTCATATTAAATGCAATGAAATTTTTGGCAAGTCATCAAAAATTATAAAATATTGTGTGTGTGTGTGTGTGTGTGCATGTGTGCGTGCAAGCGTGTGTGCATGTGTGCATGTGTATGTGTGTGTGTGTGTGTTCACATGCATGTGTGCATGTATGTGTGTGTGTGCGTGCACATGCGCGCACACGCACATGTGTGTGTGTGTGTGTGTGTGTGTGTGTGTGTGTGTGTGTGTGTGTGTGTGTGTGTGTGTGTGTGTGTGTGTGTGTGTGTGTGTGTGTGTGTGTGTGTGTGTGTGTGTGTGTGTGTGTGTGTGTGTCTGTGTGTCTGTGTGTGTGTGTGTGTGTGTGTGTGTTTGTGTGTGTGTTTGTTTAAAGTAAATTTTCCTAATTCTGATATGAATCAAATTAACATTGGAAAGATAATGCCAAATAGATAAAAATCATTAAAAAATAAATATATGTAAGTTCATGCATCAAATTTAAACACTTCATGCACGTAGCATGACCCCATAAACAAATTGAGACTATGATAAGTCACAAGTGTCCTACATGATAGTAGATGAAACATGTTATAGTGTGCATCCTCACCATTATAATGTGATTTGATTTATATTTTAATAAATGGTATACATATTATAGTCTTATACAACTTAACAAATCATACATGAATACTTTTTAAACATGTCTACCTTTCATATATCACATGTGCTTTTCATGGATTTGTGACAATTATCTTGCCTAAACCATTTGGTTAAACTACCCAATACTGGTAATCATGAATGAAACAAGTCATATGGGTAATACCTATATTTTACTGTAGACATATCTCATTATATGAATAGTCAAAATAACTTTTATAAAAAAAGGAGTATCTACAGTGGAGGTACACATAAAAGTCACTAATTTATGGAGAAGGCATCAAAAATATGTAAAGAGAAATCCTAACAGGTGGCTCAGCAATGAAACACTTCCAAAGAATTAATTTTAATGTTCCTAATTGACACTAAGGTGACAATGTCAACCCTAGATGTTAAGGGATAGCACTACCAAGACTTCTCCCTTTAAGTCTAAAAAAATAAAATTTGTTTTATAAAAATAATATGAAATCTAATACTTAGTGAGAGAGTACCCTAAATTCATCTAAATAATTTCCTTAATAAACTATCCTATTAAATATTTTTATTTATTTTTATGATCCCTAAAACACATTCATGTTTGTTATCCTTACCATGTTACCATTTCACTTTTAAAAATGCTCATTCCTTCACCCTTTCCATGTTAACATTCCACTATTTCATGACAAAAAAAAATTAAAAAGTTTTACTACAAAGGAGATTCCAAATACAAAAGGAGAGGGGATCATCAAATTTTAGTTTAAAAAAATAAAATAGATCCCAAAATTTTCAACATGAGAAAATGGTGGTTAATCAACCAAAGACATTACCCACGTATAAATGTCCATTCATGGTTGAAATGGGAAAAATAGGTCAAGAGATATGAATGGTAGAGGATCATATTACATATCATTCACCATTGTGTTATAATGTTGCTTTATAGGCATAAGTATGAAGATGAATATGTCTTTATAATCATTTTTCAAGACACCTATGAATTATAAATTGACTATATTTGGTGTGTTGTGTTATATCAGGGTAGAGATGAGTCTATGTATCACTATATCTTATGAAAGACAGGAATTATAATAGAGGCATCTTGACTTAAGAATTTGCAGTTTTGTTTAGCTATTTTATAAGTGCATTGCAATGTCTATAATTTTGGGTTGCTCTATTTTTTATTGACATGTAATCTAAAATATAAGCAAGGTTATAGTCCTCTATATATCTACTAGGTTAATATGTTAATAAATTCTCCCTATTGTGGATTGCATAATCAAGGGTAGTATTTGAAGATGGGTCATAACTATGCGAGTACATCTTATTTATCCTTTGCACCAAAATCTACCCAATTTTTTTACTTATTAAAATATAAAATCTATTATTTGGATATAAAATATCTAGATATGAATATCTTTTGAACATCAAACACTATTTCAAATGGAAAAATAAAGTGATGATTATATTTATATTATTTTAGCTACCATATTCTCCTTCTTGGCTGGGAAATTAAATTGAGAATATGAACTTGAGACATTTTAATAATGTCAAAGATAAAGTTGATTAGTAGAACCATAGGAAAATGTAGTTTTAAAGTGGTTAAGATATACCAATATATGTTTCTATGATAAGTACCTCTTTGTTAATGTAGGATGTACTCCAAAACTTGTTTGGAAGATATTAGTCCTTTACCTTTTGTGGGTTCAATCATGATGGATTCAAACCTCTTAATCTCTACCACAAAAACAAATTTGTATTAGATAGTGAAAATGTTTTTTCTATGTAGTTTGATGGAGGAATGCTTTCTTATTATAGATATGATATTACATTGATTTTTTTTGGTGCCATTGAAAGGGGATCTTCTTTACCTTTTGTCTAGTAACATAGGTCTAGTTCTAATGAATTTGACCGACATCACCTTTCAATCACCATTGTTAGTGCTAGCTCCCTCAACATCAACTTATTGGCCTATCTAAGTTTAGGCAATAAGGCTTATTACATTGGTGTGTCTTTATATACTTCAAATAATTTACCATAATAAAAATTGTTGTCTAAATAATTATCACCCATTTCTTATTGAAATGACTTACTCTTAATGTTTAAAATGAAAATAAAAATAAAATTTAGGTGTTAACAATAAAATTTCCACATGGAAGTGATTCATTCTCATACCCATTCAAAGGCATTTGTCCCACTTCTCCATTAATACTTAATTCGCACACATCATCACATCTATCAAGAAAGTAAGTCTTTATTTATTCTAGATATCTACATGTACAATAACATTTTGTAACTAAAATATTTTCAATAGTGAAACAAGTATATCATATACATCAGGAATATGGATACATTCTAAGTGTGTGCTACTATCAACTTAAAAATTGAAGTGTCAAACTAACATTGACATCATATGCCATTATATATAAACTTATCCCTTTAAAATAAAGGTAAATAGAAGTGAGTTTAAATAACAACCAATAATATAGATTTTAATCAATCTTAAACATATGTTGAATTCACAAGTCTAAGTCTAATACCAAAATGTTAGAGGTCAAGATCAAAAGTAGATTATAGAAGTGGACCAATCTTCATTATATTGTTGATTATAAAGAATAAAGTTAGACATTGATAGACCATTACTAATATATATATATATATATATATATCAAAAGTAGATTATAGAAGTGGACCAATCTTCATTATATTGTTGATTATAAAGAATAAAGTTAGACATTGATAGACCATTACTTTATATATATATATATATATATATATATATATATATATATATATATATATGTATATATATATATATATATGTATATATATATATATATATGTATATATATATATATATATATATATATGTATATATATATATATATATATATGTATATATATATATATGTATATATATATGTATATATATATATATATATATATGTATATATATATATATGTATATATATATATATATATATATGTATATATATATATATATGTATATATATATATGTGTATATATATATATATGTATGTATATATATATATATATGTATATATATATATATGTATATATATGTATATGTATATATATGTATATGTATATATATGTATATATATATATATGTATATATATATATATATATATACATATATATACATATACATATATATACATATACATATATATACATATATATATATATACATATATATATATATATATATATATATATATATGTGTATAAACATTCAACTAGTCAAGATGTCATCTTAATTAAATTAGCATATATGTTACTATGAATGAATATAACTACTTTCTTGATGGAAGACAGGCAACATCACTATAGATATCCAGTTTTTTTTTCATAACTATCAATTAGTGGTAGTTATATTCATTCATAGTAACATATATGCTACTTTAATTAAGATGACATCTTGACTAGTTGAATGTTTATATATATATATATATATATATATATATATAAACATTCAACTAGTCAAGATGTCATCTTAATTAGAGTAGCATATATGTTACTATGAATGAATATAACTACCACTAATTGATAGTTATGAAAGAAAACTTGGATATCTATAGTGATGTTGCCTGTCTTCCATCAAGAAAATATATAAATAAAATTTTCATTATTCAACTATAAAAAGAAAGTGGAAATGATAAAAATTATTATCATTTAGCACCCTAAATAATTAGCTTTAGGATCAAGTAGTCCACCAAGCAGAAGAATAATGAACTAAAATTTTATACAAGTATATGGGGGAGAGAGAGAGAGAGAGAGAGAGAGAGAGAGAGAGAGAGAGAGAGAGAGAGAGAGAGAGAGAGAGAGAGTTTGGTTCAATAATTAAAAACATGTAGACGCAATGTTAATAAGTATATATCTAATTTCAAATAAAAGGTATACAAAAAACATATACTTAAGCTAGTGAAATCAAGATGCTCTGTGGAACACAACCCACCATAAATTTCAACCATATAAGGGAAAACTATCCATTCTTATTAGTGTTCATTTACCCTAATTTGTACTAATGAATGAGATTAATCAAATTAAGATATAACTCTAAAGTAAAATTCAATCAATAGATATGACATTAAAGCATAAATCCAAATGTAAAATATTAAAATTTATTATATTAATTTGATAAGGGTGTGTGCTAAATATGAAAATTACTTAATAAATTATGAGACTTAAATTTTATAGTTGATTTTTTTATTGTGACTATATTCTAGAAGTGTAAATCATAGATGTGCATGCCTTTAGTTCATTCATTTCAAAAACTAATATACTTCCTATGCTTGGTCAGTTCTATATGATCAGGTTAATATCATTAATCAATATTAACCTCTTAGTTAGTATTGATATGTTCATATGTGTGGTACCTTGACCATATGGTCACTTTTGAATATCATTATTTGATTTGTCTTTGTGATTCTAAATCATGATGATGTGCACAGATCCAAAAATCAACCTCTTTTTCTTTGAAACCCTAAAAGCTATTTTGATGGATAGGAACTTAAAAACATGAAGTGTAATGTTTTGATTTGACCCAAATCAACATTACCTAATAAATGACCATTTCCTATGTATTTAATAATCCAAAGAGATAAATCAAGCCACATGTAGTTCTCCCACCTATTTTAATTTTGAAGTTATGCTTCTTCACTATGTGTATGTAGCTAATGATTAGCTTTAGTACTGTAAAATTATTATTTTGACTTAGATTTTTAGTTATACATACCTTGATTATAACTAATCCTAGTGATAGGTATGAAAATTAAGGAAGAATAGCGAAAATTTACTTAGTGTGTAATAGTGTATGGATGTATAACAGATAAGTTTCAAGTTAATTTTGAAGAAGATATTTATTTATTAATATATAGATCCACTTTAATAATTTATTATGTCACTAACACATTAGAATAATGGGACACCTTAAAGATGTATTTTATTTTATAAAATAGTTATTTTTGGGAACTAGTCGGTTTCAACCAGTACAAGTTGTTATTCAGTAGTGATAATAAAATTACTAGCATAAATGACTCATTTATATGTGGACTTATATGAGAGATTGGAAATGTTTGTGTGAGATATTTATAAGGTTTAAAATATACATTATATAATGGAATAATATAAGGGTTGGCTCATAAGATATTATGTAAGTGTGAGAGGAAGGAGAATTTTGACCTTTCTTGGGTGCTCAATTGATACATGGTAAATTTATGTCAAGATTTTTATTGTTAAATAGTGAAGACCAAATTCTAGTATCTACAAATTATACCCTTTTATTCTAGTAATGGAATTACTAAAGTAAAATGGTTAAATGTAATTGGCTATGTACAACACATTTATCCTTTTGAGAGATGGATAAAATGTATAAATTTTCTTGATGAAAATATACAATGGAAACATAGTAGTCAATGAATATATGTGAAATCTAAAATATGAAATTGGAAATTGAAATATAATTGGCTAGAGTAAAATTTTGTGTAGGTGAATGCCATGTCATCATTGCACCATTTTTGAGATGATTTTTTCTCATTGAAGTATTGGAGAGTTGGGGTGATCATACCCAAAACTTGTGTAACTATTTATGATCATGAGTTAGAAAGGAAACAAGACCCATCCCTCATGAATATTGGTAAAATTATCAAATGTAGTAATCTAAATAATTATGTAGGCAAAAAGAGATAAAATAATGCAATTAGGTTCAACTCCAATAAATCACTATGTAGTTAAATGAGATAACCAATAAGGCAAGGTTTGTTCAAATTGAATCAACCACTACATATGGATTACATATTTAAATATAGTGTTTCAATCCATTTTGATCAAGATCAATCCATGAAAAAAAGGCATGATTGTAAGGGAGTTAACAATATTCATTCCCTCACAATGTATGTAGGTTTGATTATGTAGCTTCACTTAATATACAATATAATTCATGATATAAAGATAATGGATCATGTTCATGTTGTCGACATGATAAAAAATCTAATATGTGTGAAGTGGAAAGATAATAATTTACCTTTTAAATGTAATTATGTTGTTGTGTATATGTGCATGAACCAGTACCATACACCATGAATATGTGCCAACTGCTATAAAATGTTATGAATATATATGTTGAATTTGAGAACTTGTATATCAAATTATATGAATGAAAATCCAAAATTTTGATCATGTAAATTATTTTATATATTTCCATACATGTGCATCCAAGTGTGTAAGAATATGTTCTCAAGTGTTTATAAATTGAATGCATTTGTGTAACATATGCAATTATACTTTGTATTAATGTGAAAATATATATCATGTATCTAAATTAATTGTATATATAAACTATTGAAATATTTAAAATTTTGAAACCTATTCTTTGCTCTAATTTTCTGCTCATGGAAGATTATGTCTCTAAGACAAGACTACTATAATGACTCAATTTCAAGATGAGAGATGTATCATGTAATTCACATGTCTTAAAATAATAATTATTTGTATCATGTCATGTAAAAACATAGTATCATGTAATATTATTTAATTTTGTGGATAATATGTTGTCATATATTGATCAAGGTATGAATCTAACATTTTAAATGTATGGCATGTGTCATGTTAAGACAAGTATGTCAATGAGTAATGTGGTATAAGTATATATAAATAATATTATGAAATAAAATTACATGATGTAAATCATAATATTATCAATATTATCAATCTCAACAAATGTGGCAGGTGTTAGTGTCACAGACAAGGTAAAGTCTACTTACAAGGGACATAGTATGTTGTAACATATAGGATTAAGGGTCACACATAAGATGATGTAAACCTGATTAAAAAAAGAGACATAAAAATTTTCACATAAATCAAGGCCAAAGGCCAAAAATAATAATCAAATACAAAGTAATTTATCATGTAAAATATTAAAAATAACAATGGAGCATAGAAAAAGTGAATAGTCTACAATATACAAATGTTTCAATACCACATCATAGAAATATGCCATATCGTGTGTCACTATGTACTGAATGAGTACTTGGAAAGGCACTTGTAATCAACATAGGTGGCTCAAAATGGTATAGAGATCATAAAAATATATAAACTGTATTATGGAACTTGTGAAAAAATCTGCCCCTAGTATTGACATGGTCATTCTAGGTTAGAGGGAAAACAAACATATGTATGTCCATGTATAACATGCATGCATTAAATAAAACTTAGATATCAATAAATGTATGTGTATGTATACAATATTCCATTTACCAAACATGTGATAAATAACATGTGTAAAATGTAAACAACCTATCATGTCATGCTTAGGTTTTGCTTTTAGATTTTTTGTATATTTAAATATTTTTTCATTATTTTATTTATTGTATCTTTGGAATATTTAAAACTATGAAATACTAGACAATGATGCACTCGATGGGAGGTTCATAGGGAGTGCATGTGTTGAGTGTTAAAGGGGCACTGTATTGTGGTTGGTAAGTATTGATAAAGGATAAATAAAAATTGATATTCACTCATGTGGTGTACCATGTCTATCATGATAAATGACTTTAAAACTCATATTACAATGAATGGGTCCATAAATCAAATAATTTTTGTGTTATATGTTGTGTAATAGGATGGTGTCTCATTTATTATGTTTATTATAAAACATGATGAATTCTCTATGTGTGAACTTAGTATTTACTATAGAATATGGTGCCCTTTATGGCCTATACATAACTCTATTCCATAATCAATGTGAAATAGTTGGTTGTATAGATGGATCATTTATATGTGTAATAATTGACTTTATATGATGATCCTAGATAGTTGTGTCAATGATCTCTAAATACCAATCTTGAATTTGAGTATTATCCATCTCTAAATGATGGTTGCCTTGAATATGTATATCAACCAATAGATTTGGTGGTATGGGTTGTTGAGGTGATATCAATGATTCTAAGGTAAACTTGTTCGGTATTCTTGTAATTGTAATCACTCTATTACAATATATGTACTTTAGATATTTATGTACTACAAATGATATTATATAAAGTATCTGCATCCATGGGCATCCAAACAACATGTTTAAGACCTCATTATTTCATAATACTAGGTATGGCATGGCTAGTATAGTGATCCCACTTGAAGGGGTAATACTATGTGTCCTAATGTATTGTGTGTCTATCCATAGAATTCTTTAATTGATTTCATTGTATTTTCTAAATCTTATCATGTGTACCAATATATTGTAGAAGTGTCATCATTAAAAAATTCTCACTTGAGTAATGATAAATCATAACATTGTATATAGGTTATTATTCAATATATCCTCATATAAATATTACATAAAAATATGAATCATCATAAACTATCTTATTGTTATCAAATTTAATCATGGGTTGGTGATGTGGAGCATCATCGAGTGTACCAATGATAGTATTGAGTGGATGATCATATGTCATCAGTGGAGGATGTATGTTATATGCATAACATACCTTTAAAATGACTTGGTTTTTGTTGACTCGTGTTTAGGAAAAGGATCACTAAAAATATTCAAATTTTTGTTTCCATTGTGTTGTTACCTAGATTATTCTATAAGAGTACCCAAATTGATAATTTTATCATCTATGAGGTAATGTATCTTGTGTCCTAGTTATAAAAATGTGTTCACTAAATTCCACTTAATATGATGATATTCATAATATGCATTTTTTTCATAGTTATATGGTATAGGTCTTCTTGGATCTAGCTCTTATGGAGGAAGGAGTATGATAAGGTTACAATCAATAAACTTATCTAGTAAAACATGACAAGGTCATGATATTCATGAAAACCACCTCTTTATTTGTATTGTCAATTGTAAATGGTTCATAGGTTGGGACATTACATTGATTTTAGTCATCATGTAATTCTTATTACCACTTGGTTTGACATTATGATTTTGTTTTATTTGAAAATTCATTGTTGCAGTTGTCATAGGAGTTGATGTATACATAAGTTTATTCAAATCTAATATATTGAATTCTATGTCCTTTATTGTATGGTAAAATTCATCAAATTATTTGTATATTTTCAATATGATTGATATGCTAGAAAAATCTATTTGAATATGTCTTTAAATTTTTTGTTAGCCATAACATTGGTCATATTGGATAGCATCATCTTGTATCAAAGCACATAATCATTGATTGGTTTATTAGATTCTTAAGTTAGTTTAGCAATTTTTACATAGGATAAATTATCATCAGTGTTGATGGATAAGTGTGCTCAAAATTGGTCAGCCAAGGGAATGAGTGTTCTTACAGATTGAAGAGGGATATGATAAAATCACATCAATGCATAATACTTAAGGATCCTCAAAAATGACTTACCCAATAACTTATTATAGTATGCATAGTCTAAGTATGTCACATGGAATAATATAATATATTGTTCAGTATCACAGTTACGTTCATATAATGGTATTCTTTGAATGAATCCTATAGATAAATGGTAGACTACTATATCAAGAGCCAATGGGTTATATCATAAGGCATGTGAATCCATAATGTGGGCTAGCTCTGAATGCATAGTTCTTTAATTTCAACACCATGGTATGCAAATTTGTAAAAACTTGTTCAAAGGAATGTGCATTAAGAGATATTATAAGTCAAATGTGTGTATCCATTATGTATTGGGTTAAGGTTACCTATATAAAATATGCATCGTAATCTACTGAAGGCCTTATGTGGGACCCATATTTTAAATAGATATCAAATACATTACTGAAGGTGTAGGCATGTGAATGGTATTGGTATTAAGGGTCTAAATAATTTATATGGAGGATAAAGATAACACTTCTGATATCTTGTTATATATAACATAATATCAATCACATGTAGATTGATAATGATATATTCAATGAATTTCTCATCTTCTACGCCATTTTAATGGTTTTTAGTATTTATATCATTAGTATTAGTAGTCATGATGAGGTTATTAATAGTGTAAATAGTATATGTTGTGAAAATTATATTAGTAATAACAAAGGGATTGATAAAGGATCTTTGGTGTCTAGTGGTAACATTAGGAATCTTGGATTGGATATTACACTAATATGATTGGTAGAAGTATTTGGGATTGTTCATTATAATTTTAGCCTAATTATTGAATTTGGTTTTGATATTTTTTTACCCATTTTATGACATAATTTATCCAATTACGATACACTATCCATGTAGAATAATATGAAAATAGTAATTTCATTATTTTTTTTAATCAAATATGTTAATTGATCATGGTCATGATTAGTTTATATTATTAATAAAAATATCATAAATCTTAAAGTTAAATCTAAAACCCTAAAGGAAAACCCAGTGTTTGAAACTTTTATATATGTGTACGGGTTTACCAATATTTTTTACCATAATTTTGATTAAAGATTTAAATTAACTTAATTAAAAATATAAATTTTAAATATAATTTAGATCAATAGATATGGTATTCAATTATACATATAAATTTAAAATATTGATATCGATTCTTCTACTCTTATAAGGGCATGCACTCAATATGTAAAGTACTAAAGAGATCATGATGCTTAGTTTTTATGGTATACTATTTATCTAGGACTACATTTTGGAATTTAAAATTAAGGATGAACATGCATTTTATTTGTTTAAAACATTACCTAATTTTATACTTTTGTTAGGTAGGTTCTATAGGATCATGTCACTATTTATAATCGATACTAACCTACTGATTGGTACTAAATTACACTAAAGTGTGGCATAATAATTATAATATCACCTACAATTATATTTTACTAATTTCTCTTTCTAATATTATCCAATGATCTACATCAATAAAAAAATCATCCTCCTTTGCCTTGAAACCATATATGTGGTTATAAGGGATAAAAACCTACAAAAATGGGGGAACTGTAATGGATTGAGGTACCCAAAATCACCCTCACCTTATGAATGGTTGTTTCATATGTATCAAATATTCCAATGAGTGAGATCAAGTCAATGTGGTTCTCCCATAAGTCTACTATCATTTTTTAATGTTTCTACTTTGATGTGTTTATACATATAATTATTAGATTTAATACTTGACAATGATTACTTTGACTTGGATTTTGAATGATTCAAACATGGTTTATGACTATTCTTAGTCATAGGTATGTAAATTGGGAAGAATATGGAAACTTTTCTTAGTGTTCAATAGTGTAAAGATGTATAATAGATAAGCACAAATTCAATTTTAAATGAAATCATGTTTAGATATGGATCTATTTGAATCATTCTTTGTGTCACTAACAAGATATACTAATGGGTTGACCTTAAGGATGAATTTGATTTTATAAAATACTCATTTGTATTTTATTTTAGAATATGGATAAATCCAAGTCATTATCTACTACCGATAATGGTCATAACTATCAAAACTAACTCATGTACATTTGAATTGATCTAAGATCTAGATATGTCTATGTAGGATATATATTAGGTTTGAAGTAAACAATAAATATCATATATAAATTTGAATTTTTTAAAACAAGCTCTAAGATGTATTTTAATTTGTATTATTATTTTTATATTTATCTTCATATATATATTCATTCTAAACTTCCCCATTGACTTGATTAAAAAATCACTATCACGGAGGTTAGATTTTGAAAAATAATCATTATTCTTGCATGTTTCAACTTTTATTTTACCCTTAGACGACATGGAAAGGTTATTCCATAACTACTCTCCTTTCTATTCCATTCTCTCAACTCTCTCCCTTTAATGCATTCACATATATTCCTCTTTTTTGATGTTAACACCATTCATTAAAAAATAACATTTTTAATCAATTTAAACTTTTCAAATATTATAAATAATCTTTATTATTTTGAAATTCAAGAACCATGACTATGTAGTGGTCTAAAATCATCCATTACACTAATCACTACCATCTTTTTATTATTATAAAGTGAAAACATATGAATATATAAACTAAGTGATAAAAAATTAGCACCAAGTGTTTCCCATCTATGCATAAAACCAAACCAATACCCAAAGTAAGCTAACACTACAAGTTGCATATGACTAAAACAACTATAACATTTAATATGCAATAATCACTATGTGATGTTTTCCCTTGATTATTATTATGCTCTAAAAGAATTTTCATCATGTGTAACCCTTTAAAACCCAAAACATATAGGAGTTACATCCTAAATTTTTTTTACTATTGAAAGCACAAGTTACATTATGTTGATTTTGTTGATCAAACTGATTAGTCCTTAATTTAAAATAAAAAACACATGTATTTACAGTGTTGTTCTATCACATTAAGAATAAAAATACAATTAAAAGGTGAAAATTATGTCTTGATAGAAAATATACTTACATATACATATATATCAAAGCATCATCTATTTATTATACTCCTTCACCACCATGCATCATCCCCATTAGATGGTGCCACCTTAAAACTTGAAAATAAACATCATTAGTATCTTAATGGAAAAGATGAAATATAAATTACTATATTTATATAAATAATTGAAATTAGAAAACTATAAAAAAATTAATTACCAAAGATATACCATTTTAAATGATTAAATACAAGCTTATAAATAATGAATAATAATATAAAAAATAACAATTCTAATATAGAAAATTAACAAGTAGGTCTTATTACAATGTTGTTGAATGCACATTGTTCATAGTTTTAGAAGTGTAATATGACACGAGGATCCCATTATATGATTTTTGACATGATATAAAGGTCCATACATGGTTGAACAATCTTAAATTAGCATTTATTATTTAATAGATTAAATGTTAAGATGATTGGTTGAATGTGTCTCTAAAACATTTGGATGTTGTTGCCACAACTAGGGAGAGATATAGGATTTTAAAAACCTTTTATGGGATTTTTCAGACTTTTATAAGCCTATGATAAATAAATTCAATCCTACCTATATTAAATATATGATACCTATTTTAATAAAATTTGTGACCCATGGAAGCACATATAGAAAGATTTCAAGTTTTAGAGTAGAAGTAGTGCAAAATACCTATATCTCTAACTTAAAGGTTGATATTCATATATAATTAATGATGTTTTAATCAAACTCATTTGAAAGAGCTAATATTATATCTAGGAGAACAATAAAACATATTGATATCTTAAAAAATAATATTTTAGGGACTAATACTTATAGGTATTTCACTTGGGATAAAAAACTAAAGACCTTAGTTGTGATTTTTCCCTTACATATACTATTTTAAACCCATTTCATATGTGTTCCAAACCTTGGATTAGGGGTCAGATTTATAACAATTTTTTTTTAATGGTTTAGGATGTGTGTTTTTGGTAGCTAAAACTAACAGATTTATATACTGAAAATCCCTAAAGAAACCTAATGTAGAGTGTGAAATTAAAGGTATGTATCCAATATAATATAAATTGGGTAATCATCTTAGTCACTTCTCAAAATGAGACAATTTAATCATATAGACACATTTAATTATTTTCCCCACATCAATAAAGTTGTTTTAGTCATGGTTGATCTAGGAGGTACACAATATTATGGATAAGAAATAATCCTATGGGTTAGGTACCTATTTAGATACTTATGAAAATTTCTTCATTCAGATTCTAAGACTCCAAATTATTCAATGTGTAGACTTAGTCCATAATGTGGAAATATAAAGGGAAAATTATGTCTTTAAAGATAAATACTTTGTTGTAAATATTATGAGTTTGGATGTTATTTTATGGGTTTAATGGTTATAATCACTTGGAAAATACTCCACCAATAATCATGATCAATTATTAACATTCAAAAAATCATGCATGATTATATTATAAATTCCCTTCCTCAAAATAAATCAAAACTATTGATTCTAGTCAAATTGAAAAAAAAATCAAAAAGGGGATGACTCACCTTTATAGTATGGATATATAATCATCTATCCAACATAAATAGACTTCATAGATTCTAAAGCTACTACAAAAATATAACTTAATTTACTTATATCTCTTAAGGATCCTTCCATTAGATAGGGAAATGGAGCATGTCATTGAGCTCATCCCTACAAAGTGGCCAATAATATAACACCATTATAGATACAAACATTTTTCTAAAGTCATAAATGGGTCTATGGATGGAGTTGGGAAAAAATTGTTTGGAAATTTCCCACAATCCATATGCATCATGAACATAATGTGTACACATTATGTCTATAATATAGACATGTTTTTTTAATTTTAGGTTTGAGATACTGAGACATAACATGTATATGTTATAATACATATACATTATAACATGTACACATTTTTAACACCTAATTTTTTTTTAAAGAACCCACCTGATCCCCTTAAACATATCATTCTAATTTTTTATTTACTATTTTGTGTCATCTTGTGATAATGTTTTGCTCTGCTTATCATACTACCATGTGATCTTCATTGGAAATAAAAAAACCTTGCCATGTAGATGCTGCCACCATGGAAAGGAGGTAAGTGATAAAATAACTAAAATTCATAACCCTACTTTTTATTAATTTTTTATTATTTACATTATTTTACTTGTAAATTATGTTTTTTAAATAGCTTGCTCTAGTGCAATAGGATAGATTGATAACCTTTCTCTTAACCCTCTGCCTAACCCTCCTATCCCTCCTAAAATTTTAAAAGTTACCTTAGGTAGTCAAGAAGATGTAGATTCACATATAGTGGAAAACAAAATTTAATTTTAAAAAACAATCAAGAGAGTTAGGGACCCCACTTTCACTAACACCCACTGCACCTATCTAGCCAATAACCTAGTGTCTATATTAAGTCAAATTAACTTGGTAATAAGTCAAATTGATATATGGACATCACATACGAATACATGTAGGGATAATTATGATTAAATTTTTTCATCATAAGAGGTGAAGAATAAAGATATAAAAAATATAAAATGTGTACCTTATTCATTGACTCAGACATTGATGCACTACTTCCAATTACCATTAAACATTTCCCTATATGTTGATGCTAATGTAACATTATTAAATCCAAATTCTAGGATTAGTCATGGAAGGTGTTTGATTATACACCATGTAATAACCATGAGGTCCCATTGTAATTTTTGAGGAAACACTACTCTAAGTTTATCCTCAACGAGATTCTAAACTATTTTGACTATGGTGAGTTTCAAGGCTGAGGGAAAGGATCTATTTGAGATTAACCATGTACACATCATGTGCCTAATTATCCTACAAGGATCCCTATCCAAAAACCACTTTATCTTGATATTCCATGTATGGTGAAAGATGTCATGGAGATCAACACTTTGCATGCACTTAGTGTGATTACTAATACACTCATTCAACATATGAGTAGGCTTCCAGAGACCAATGCTAGAAATAATTAACATAGTATTTGTACCTAACCCCACTCCTATAGATATTTTGGTAATATATGCACTAGACCTTTAGATGATGAAAGAAGTGCATTATAGGGATTTGATGATATAATCTTGAGTGATGTGTTTTTAGCACACATGTTTGGTGTGGACACATCAACACTACATGTATGTATGTATCTTTTAAATAAATTGCTTGTTAAGTTAAAGTTATATTTTTAAATTGAAAACCTAACAACTAATTTACACATTAATTGAATTATATATATATATATATATATAATTCAATTAATGTGTAAATTAATTGTTAGGTTTTCAATTTAAAAATATAAATTAAACTTTGTGTGTGTGTGTGTGTGTGTGTGTGTGTGTGTGTGTGTGTGTGTGTGTGTGTGTGTGTGTGTGTGTGTGTGTGTGTGTGTGTGTGTGTTTTATGTTATATGAGGTGCCTTCAACATCATGGTCTATAGGTACACTATTTGATCTTACTCAAACTTTGTTTAAATTTTACAGATGCAGATAGTGGACCATCCACTACTGCATCTGTCTATGTTAGTACGACACCATTTATGTATACATAGGTAAAATTTTGAGTTAATATTATAATCTATGTGAATTATCTCTATGTATATTCAATATTATACTTAAGTTAAATTTATATATCAATGTTCTCAAAATTCAAGTGTAATGATATTAAATACACTCTTTGTTTAATAAAAGATAAATTTTTGCCATATATCTTCAATAGTTTCTATAAAAATAAGAAAATTTATTTATTCAGTTCATGATTGGAGCATACACTCCTCCAGTGTAAAAACCTAAAATAGAAATAATCATTACTAATGTAATATCATCCGCATAGAAAATCAAAAAGTTACATATTAACTTCTAATTTTGGATTGTAAAAATAGATTTATTTTATTAATTTTACAACATCTACTTGAGAAAATATAACTTATGTGAATTTATTATGTGTTAAAAATTGGAAGATGACATTTGATAGTCTAATTCATATTATTAATATGATGCCTCCTTATGTATTTTCATTGTTTCACATGCCTATTCTTGTAACTAAACTTGTTACTGACCTAGTTGATTGTTAAAAGTAGATTGAGAAATACCATAAACTTGTACTAATTGCACATTAATTTTTTTAATTATAGTTTAAAATAAATTTATTAAATTGGTTTCATGTATAGTATTTTATTTTATAATAACATTTATGTTTGAAAAAAATTATCTACAAGTAAGCAATCATTGTAGGACATGTAGTTATAGCTTGGAACAATCCAATGCATTTGAGAGATCTGCATCTACAAGTAAGGCATCCCAAGGATGGTGTTTTTTGATGAAGGAAAAGAGAGGGAGGCTAGTTGATGATTAATGTCTTAAATGATGTAATTTTTTGTAGTCATATATATTAATGTACACACTTTTGGCATTGCATGCATATATGAAATTCACCCAACATTAGAAACTATGTTGGTTATATGGTGTAATTTTTTGTATGCCTATATGGAAATGTATGTATTATTGACATTATATGTCTATATGGCATTCACCTAAAATTATATAATGTTCTTATTTTTTATGCTTTTATGGTTTTATTATTATTTTATTGATATGGTTTCTATTATTATTTTGTATGCCTTTATAGTTTTTATTATTATCAATAATGAAGTGTAATGTTTGACAATTTATCCACATTTGAGAATGGAACTTTATTTATACTTATATTACCATGAAGTTCAATGTTTGACCACTAATACATAATACTAATTTATTTAGTTTCAAATTACTTATATTCATTTATTCAAACTATGTAAGTGATGCAAGAACATTAGATAAAAGATCTAAGTTTGTACATATTAGTGAAAAGGAGTCAAGTACATCATATTGTAGTCAATAATACACATTTTTATGCTTAATTATATATTTTATGATCATTTTTAAATGATTTATTTTCTTTGGATGCCCTTAAATAGGTGATTTCACTTGATGTATCTTTCCTACTCAACTCTCTTAAGGGAAACCTGCAACTTTGGAGATAGTCAATTCGAGTCTTGATATAAACTATTTACAACTTGGAAATATAAGTTTTTAAATAAATAATAATTTTAGAATAATTAAAGGCTTATAATATTATCACTTGACTCATATAATTTTTTTGTATAGTTTTGAACATCCATTAAGACATTTGATAATCCAAAACCCAAACTATATCTCAAGACTGCTATAGGATTATTTTAGAATAATAAGGCCTGAAGAAAAATGTTTATAAATATTTAAATAATTATATAGTATTTTTAAATTCATTTCAAAATATATAAATTAAATCTATTGTGAATAAACTAATCTCCATTCATTAGTTTCTTAAAAGGATCAATTCTATACCAATTATGTGTTTTAGGTCTCTAGGCCTAATTGTCTCTTAGTATTTAAAATCACTTATTAGGTTATTTATCCACATAAAAAAAAACTTATTAAATATTTTTCAATGATAAAAATACTATGTCAAGTCTCAAAACAAGACTATTGACTTCGTCTACAATAATTCTCATCCAAAATGTTTCTTGCTTATCTCGACAAATCAACACCTATAGGAAATACTATCATAACCCATGTTTTCTTCTTTCATAGAGTCTCATTCATAAAAATATATCTTGAAATATTTTCTATATGTGATGCTTTACCTTCCTAAAAATTTTGGTTGAATTTCACTAGTTGAAAACAAATATATGAGTCGTTTGATGTCACTAAACCCTATTTTAGGGTTTTTCTACATTTTAGAAGTTGAGAGATTCTTATTAATTTTTAATATAATATAATACTTCTCCAATTGATCCAAAAATTTAATAATATTATTATTATAATACCCATTAAAATAATAAAATATTCATTTTAAATGCATGGATGATTTTTTCACATGATATAAGAGACTTAAAAGATTGACCTCACATAGAATATAGGGGTATTATGAGTTCCAAGGAGATAAAATTTAGTCTAAGATAAAACACATTCTAGAATTTGATGAATAACATTAATTTATGAATGAATACATAGGTTTCAAGCAAATATTATCCTTTATTAACAATAAATTTGCCAAAACACACTTATAGAACCCTATTTAATAGATTATAAACTATCATTAATCTATCAAATTAATTAATCTAGCCTTTTTATCCCTATGAAGGGTATCTTACACCTCCAAATTTATAGGATATATGATAATCATTTTTTTAGAACATTTTCTAGGCTTGGAGTGTGCATATTTTGTTGAGATTCTTTTTCAAATTTTACAACTTTAGTAAATGACTTTTTAAAATAATATTTTGTTACATTTTACTTTATTTTCTCCATGAAGATGAATATGACTTCTATAATCCCTCAAATAAATCTAATAATGATCCTAGACTAATAACACACCCTTGATAACTTGTTATAAGATTTAAACAATAATAAATATTCATACTTTTCTTAATAAACATTTAAAAATTTAAATTTAATATTTTGGAAGGAAACCTCCCTAAGATTTTAAATGAAATTTAAACACACTTCTAATTCCTCATAGAGGATTATGATTACTTAACCACCTCCTTAGTATTTTATCCACTGCAATTATATCCTAATGTGTATTTGGGAATAAATAATACAAAGATAGTTGTGTGAAATATAGAGATAGTCCATTAAGAAAGAGAGAGATAGACTTGTTGATAATACTATCATTTTGATAATGGTCATGAAATAGGTATGTTTTCTTTAAAATGATAGTTATAAGTGTATTGATGACCCTCATTCATCCTACTTGAAGCCATATATATCATTATTTAGATTCTAATAGCCTCTCTGAGATGAATATCAATCATGAAAACATACACACTCTCTCTTAAATAATAATGAAAACACACACACACACACACACACACACACACACACTCTTAAATAATTGTCCTTCTACACCATTCTAATAGACTCTTGAAGATAGAGTATGCACCTATAGATAGGTGTAATGACTCATGAGGAATTACACAAACCCATAGTAATCATTATTGAAGTTTAACCCCTAATTTAGAAGACTAAAATAATCCTTAAAATTTTTATGAATACATTAAAAATTTCTAAAATACCTTAGGGGTGAATAAATACTATTCAAGAGTGTAGAAACCTTGACAACAAATGTTGCCAAAGATAAAGCTGTAATTAGAGAACTCTATTTTCATTGCTTTTTGGATGAATCATATCAATTAAAAATTTAATGTCTGGGACTAATTTGTTATCCTCCCATCATTCCTATTTTACAAACCCACTACCTATTTTAGGCTCAAGAACACCCTTCCCAACATAAGGAAACTATAAATTTTTAACCTAACTTCAGACATGCATAAAAAGAAAATATTATGTTGTATGAGTGAATCATAAGATCCATACTATGCATGTTAAATACATATAATTTACCCATATTTAAATTAAGATTAAATTATAAATTAATGCATGGCACAAGTTGTAGTAATGATTCTTGAAAATCAACTTTTTATCAGTGAAGAGATAATTTCTTGAGCTCCAACTACCATTTCTACATCCAAGACACCTAGGTGAAAATACATAAATATGATAACATATATATGGGAAGAATACATGTTATCCAATAATCATGATGTCCAAGTCTACCCATAATCACATTTTCACTATGATTAAGGAGGGCAAAAACAATGACAATAAATGTTGTCGAAGTTGAAGCTACTAAAGCTATAGTTAGAGAACTCCATTTCCAATTCTTCTTGACTAAAAAATAGAAATTTAAACATGTTTGGATGGTAATATAACATCTAAAAATATTTTATTATCCTCCCATCATGCCAGATCGACAAACACACAACCCATTTTAGGCTCAAGAATGTCCTTCCTAACATAATAAAAATGCGATTTTTTGCCTAACTTTAGACATGCGTAAAATATAAATATTATGTCATATGGATGAATAGTAATATACATCCAATACATGTTAAATAATTATAATTTAACTATGGATAAAGTGAGTATAGAATAATATAATAATGTGTGACACAAGTTATAGTAATGGGTCCTAAAATGCAACTTTTGGTCAATAAAGAGACATCTTCTTGAGCTCTAACTGGAAATTTTTCCTCTAGAACCCCAAAGTAATAATACATCACTCAAATAATGTATATATATGTATTTTACATGTGATACAATTACCATGATGTATAATTCCACCTGTAAGCACATTTTCACTATTATTTAGATGCACAAAAACACTGACAATAAATGTTGTCAAGGTTAAAGCTAAAGTTGGAGAACTCTATTTCCAATGATTATTGGGTGTAAATTATCACTTAAAACACATTAAAAATTATATATAATTTATATTAACATGTTATTTTCCTCCCATCATGCTCGGTTTAATAACCCACCACCTATTTCAAGCTCAAGAATGTCCTTCCCAGCATAATAAAAATGCAAAATTTATGCCCAACTTCAAACATGTATAAAATGAAAAATGTAAGTAAAATTTATATAACATAATATAATTCATATTTATTTTAAATAATTATAATTAAATCTTGGATCAAGTGATTATTTACTTAGAGATTAATGTGTGGCACATGTTGTAGTAGTGAGTCTTAAAATACAACTTTTGTCAATGAAGAGACAACTTCTTGAGCTCGAACTAGAATTTTTACACTTGGGACACTTAAGTAAAAATAAATCACTTAAATAAAATATAGATAGATAATTTACACTTATTTTATAACCATTACATCTAATTTCACCAATAAACACTTTTTCACTACTATTTAGGAGCACAAAAACACTAACAACAAATGTTGTCAAAGTTGAAGCTATAGTTGAAGAACTCTATTTTAAGTTATTCTTGATTGAAAAATATCAATACCAACACATTCATAGGGTAAAATAATTTCCATAACCATTTATTGGATACCCATCACTTATTATCAACAAATACACCACCTATTCCGGCCTTAAGAACACCCTTCCCAACATAAGAAGAATGCTTATTTTTAGCCTAACTTCAAACATGAATAAAATAAAAAATAGTAACTCATGTGGATGAATCACAAGATCCTTCATATTCAAGTGAAATATTTATAATTTCATCCTAGATCAAGCGAGTATAAACTTATAGATCAATGCACAGCATAATTTGTAGTAACAGGTCCTGAAATGTAACTTTTTGGCAGTGAAGAGACAACTTCTCAGGCTCCAACAAGAATTTTTGCCTCTGGGACCCCTAAATGTAAATAAATCACTCTGAGCACATATATATGGTAAAATTACATTTTTTTTCAATGACTATGATGTCTAAGGCTACCAATAAGCACATCTTCACTACTATTAAGAAGTGTAGAAACAATGACAACAAGTATTGTAAAAGTTGAAGTTGTAGTTGCAAAACACCATTTTTATGCTTATTGGCTAAAATTTATCACTTAAAACATATTTATATGGGTTTATAATTTTTATTAATATTTTATTAGACTCACATCATGCTCGATCAACAAACCCATCACCTATTATGGGCTTAATAATGCCCTTCCTAACACAAGAAAAATGTTGATTTCAGACATGTGTAAAATAAGAAAGTAAGTCATATGGAAAAAACATAAGATAATTATTATTCATATTAAATACCTCTAATTTAATTTTATATTTATTGAGTATAAACTTGGAGAGCAATGTGTGACACAAGTTATAGTAATGGGTCTTGAAATGTAACTTTTTGGTAGTGAAAATACAACTTCTTATGTTCCAATCGATATTTCTACCTCTAGTACCCCTAGGTGAAAATATATAACTATGAGAACATCCAGATGATAAAATAACATGTTATCCATATCCATGATATGAATGTCCACCCATGATCACATTTTCATTATTGTTCAGGAACACATAAACACTAAAAAACAAATATTGTAAAAGTTAAAGCTATAGTTATACAATTCCATTTGTAGTGCTTCTTGGATGAAAATTGGCACTACCAACATGTTTGTATGGGTGGATAACATCCAATAATAGGTTCTTATATTCCCATCATACACGATCAACAAACCTATTGCCCATTCTGACATAGTTTTTGTTTTGAACCTTAAGATAAGATATTTTAGTCACTAAAAGTTTTTAAATTGAAAATGACCCTTCCAAATGGATTGATAATTGGTATATAATACATCATAACCCAATATATGCATGCCAATTTTCCTCATACTTTTAATACCTTTAAAAATATCTAAATATATGAGTATATCATTTAGGTCTATAAAAGTCAAGAAAGTGAGGGTTTTAGAATAAAGAAACTTGTATATCTCCTAAAATATTACCTCAAACATGAATTGAAACCTTGTCTATGACTATTAAATGATCATATATATATATATATATATATATATGATCTTATGTTTTGTAATACTATTTAAATAATCATATAAGTGACTGTGTGTAATCAGACCTATGTCTAAACAATTAAAATAGGGGGTTAGGAGACTAAAATTTTCATATCTCCTAAAAAATTGAGATAAAAAGCCTATAAACTTTTATATATATTTGTTAATTTATATATAATGTGCCTAGAGTGATTTGGAGTTTTGGGTGTATATATAAGCAAGAATGGGCAAAAAAAGACCTACACCATAGGTGTTAGTAGATAAATTTTTGAGTTTTGTGATATTTAACCATAATAAAATACATAAATTTCTTAAACCATATGATTAATGATTGTATTAATGGTCAATATATCTAATATAAGTGGTGTCGTGATTTTAGGTTGAGTAAATAAAGAGATAAAGGTGGATTGCATATATGTAGACCTGAATAAAAATACTATAAGATCAGTGTTTTGAGAGTGCAAGTTTAAATCAAGTCTTAAGTGAAGGGTGAAACCCTACATCATAGGTTAGGAGTGTCAAGTTGGATATCAAAACATTAAAGGAAACATTAGAGAATCTGATTTTGTGCAAATATGTCATGCAAGTAGGTAATTTACATCAATAAGCTTTTCTTAGCTTCAAAAATATGAAATTATTTACTAACAATGCCAACTACATGAAGGTGTAAGCTTTTCCACCACTAAACTTAAAAAAATGTTAATAAGTAATTAAAAACAAATTTTTTTCATGTACTACCTAAAAAATCAAAAACATTTGGTAGAATTCACTACAACTACATTTTACAAGTCAACCTACATGCACATTTTAGTCAAATGAACCCATAGGATCTATTCTAATATTAATAATATTAAGAATAGCTTTATGGTTTAACTCACAAACTTTCCATAAATTATTATTTAATGGCCTCCCATGATATAATTTCACTTTCATATTCATTACAAGAACCAAATTTGAATAGTGCAGTATATTTCTCTACATTTCAAAGTCTTCAAAAAACCATATATATGAATTTTTTATAGGATATTGTTGAATCCAATTTCTAGTGACTACCGTAGAACCAATGGGATAATCAATATTTTCTCCATGATGACCAAGGAAGTCAATTTGTTATTTCCATATACACATTGACAAAAGTTTTAATTTATTCCCTCTTCATTATCCTCAATTGTAATAACTACAAAAGCATGCCTTATATCATAAAAAACAAATTTTAATGACACTACCAAGATAGGTAATGAGAATAAATAATACATAATTATTAATATTCTACCTAGTTGCATTAGATTAGAGAATTGTCAAAGTCATGTGACAATGGCATATCTATAAATTATAATGTTGGTAGAACCTAATATGTGTTGATTGGAATTAGAGGTCTGAAAATCTAGTTATCCACCCACTCTTGTGACTCACACTCATTCCAAATAGATTCAATACATGAAAAATAGAAACATGCCAAGTGTCATATACAAATAGTCCAAGAACTTGTATTTAAGATACAAAATGAATGGAGCTCACTTCAACCCATTAGAGTCATACAATTCTCATATTTTTCCAAGTTTCCTTCATCCATTAACCAAAAATTTCTAAAAATAGTAGAATTTTCTTGAACACCATGTCACACGCTCTCATTATACTATTAAACCAAGGTTTTTGCATCATCAAATTAATAACCTTTTCAAATTTTAACTCTTACCTTGTAATGGCTCTTTGTACACATGATCTAACACTATCATGTTCCCATTTTCTATGGCCAACCTCAATAAAAATCCAAATATGTTTTATGCTAGTGGTAACGTGCATCCTTCTCAATGAATAAAACATCCATGCAATATTGAATTATTATGTGTAATCACCTGACTAAATGTAATACTGATTGAAAGTAATGTTCCTCTTAGTCAAGTATCCACAAAATTTATCAAAACAACTATGTGTTTACTCTTTACAATGTAATCATTCATCAATAATATAGAAATGGTACTCCCTTGGTATTTGTTGATCTTAATTTGTACTACTATGTGCATGAATAAATGCTATATTCATGAATATGGCAACTTGTGATGATTATTAATATTATGATTGAAATTTCATTTGTGGGTTTAATGTGTAATTTTTAATAAATTCAACTATTGAGACAATCAAATCAAATGGGAATGTGTCATTGCTTATATTAAAATGTTTGTCCAAGCATCTATCCATATGTCAGTGCCTTTCATACTGATAAAAATAATTCTCCCCAAATTTATCCATAAATTCAAAAGAAGGTATTTATTTTATAACAAAGTTACACCTTTTTTATTCTTTTCAATCTTTTACTTGATAAGTCATAGATTTTTATTTTTCCAAAACAACTAATTCTTATCCAATTCCACTTGTATGCTCCTCCTATATACAGTTATTTAATTTTGGTAATCCATCACAAATGCTATAATTTCCATCCAAACATGCTTTTTTTATAAAATAACTATCCATCTAGTCTTTCACAAAAAAACAGGAATAAATTTTATTGTTAATTTTGGTGAAACTTTTATGCCCCACACTCCTAAAAAAAATTTAGTATACAAAGTACAATGAATATGGAAAAAGAATAATAGTGTATTAAAAATTCAACATGTTGCCTACAAAAAAAGGTGGTGCATGTCTGATTTATTTTTATATAAAAAGGTTTGGCCATCTCATAAAAACATTGACTAATAGAAAATTATGGATGTTTTTCCAAAAAATTAGATTGTAATTGTGTTGGTTCATGGTTATAAGAACCAACTCTTATTTTTGCAACATCTATTACATTGGATGAAACTCTTGTACTGTCCTTCCAAAATTATGAAGTAACTCTTTGAGAGCATTAGCTATAGTCTTTTACTTTCATGCAATTCTACTAGAGAAAGACCAGAGCTCATTTGTATTGTGTTCATTAAGTGTTTCATGTATTCCAATTGGTTTCATTAATGTTTTTCTTATTTATATCAAATGCTCATATTATTTTTGAAATACATCATTTTTTTTCTTATTTGAACACTTACCGCTAAAATTATAATTATATATAGAGCATCACTACAATATTTATTACATAATTTTAGGCTTACAATATGGTATGCATCATGTATATTTTCAATAATTTCATTTTTTTATCATCCATGTTAGATGTTCTTGGTCCTAATGTGTAAATTTTAGGTCTCATTTTAATCAATTTCATCAAAAAAATATATAATTAACATTTTTAACTATCATAATCCAATATATGAAAGAAAATATCTCAAATTTATTGAGTCAGTTTTATTGAATGGAGGTCATACATTTTGTTATGCATTGGTTTTAAAATATTTTCATCAACTTCAATTAAGTACTTGTTTCTTTTACACAAAATTCTTGGAGGTGTTGTTGATGGTGGAATTTGTTTAGAGGGTGTTTCAAAATCATTATTAATTTCATTGTTTAGTAGTGGGATGACATTTTATTCATTATTTATTTATTCATTATATTTTTCCATGAAATTTTCTTCCTTATTAATTTCATTATTATTTGGTTCTTTGAAATTATCTTGATTTTTTTGGGGTAAAGCATCATGCATAGATTCATCATCAATAAAATCAAAAACATTATAATTAGAATACAAAATTTTAACATTATCTAATTAATTATTACCAATTTTATTATTACCAATTTCATAATTATTCAATTCATTAGGATTAGTGGTTTTACTTTATCTAGAATGATGTACTTGTATTTGTACCTTGTGTTTTCATCTCAACTATTCTAATTGCTCTAATGTTTTTTCATTTAACTTCTACCAGTTCATAGAACATGATCCATCACCCATTGGAGTTTATGAATTTTCAAAGGTGGGGTTAAAAAAATTACTTGAAAATCACATAGAGAATATGAATAAAGTATTTATAGAATGTGTGTGTGGAGAAAAATATCGATTTGGGTTTAAAAAGTAACTAAAAACCAATTTTTATCTATAGAGTAAATAATGCATATGCATTAATTATTATATAGCTTCATCCTATATAACTATGGAATAATATTATCATATAATAAATATTCCCATTTAATTAGCCCCTTAATTTGATTTATGTCCACATTGGATTCAATTGGGCCAAAATTAAATTCAATCACTCCAAATTATGTTCAATTTTCCCCTTTATTGATGCCAATTAGTCCAAACTAGATTCAATTAGTCCAAATTAGATTCAATTAGTCCAAATTAGATTCAGTTATTCCAAATTGGATTTAATTATCCCCTATTAAATTTTAAATTAGTCCAAACTATGTTCAATTCATGATAAAATTAGTGCTTAAGTCCAACACATGTCATAAAATATGGTCTAATTTATCCCCTTTAATTACAACATAAACTCACATTTAGGTTAAATAGGTTCAAATTTTACATAATTGCCTTCATGTTTGAATTTATATTAAAATTAACTATCCAAGTCGTTATTGCTTAATTTAAGGTAAGACCCTTTGAGTAAATCAAAATAGGCCTATATAGACCTAAGGAGTAGGGGTTACAATTGAATTTATTCTCTTTTGATAAACCAATAATAAGATTGGTTTCTCATCATTATAAATGATCCATGATGGTTCCAAGAAGAATTTAGGAAACCATTGAGGTTAACTTAAGTTAATGACACCTTTATAATATCTAAAGGGACCTATATACAAATTTGTAGTAGTTTTTGGTGTTGAGTCAATATTCTTGGTCATTTGGTAACTTAATTGATAATTTGAACTTGTGTAAAGCTTCTAGAGGCTCTATATAATTATTTTAAGTCTTTCATCTAGAGTTGAAAAGGATAATGAGTAAATAATAAGGTTGAGATTATTATTGAATTAGATGCAAGTAATAGTATACCCTACCATAAATTATAGGCTTCCTGGTAGAACCGTTTGAAGATTAAATAAAGTAGATTCTTCTTTGCATCAATTTGTGGAATCCAAAGGATCTATGGTGAAAGAACAAATTTATGGATGGTATCATTCAAAGTGAGGTAAAACTAAGCTATTGGTATCTTAAACTTGTAGAAGGGTGTTATAGGGCCTGAACCTTGAACTAAGACATTAGTCTATCATTCCTTGATCAAAACAAGAGAAAGATATCAAAGTAAGTTCATTCATCTTTCAAGACCAATATAATAGATTTTTTCTGTTACACTCATTAAGATACCTAGAAATGGCCTATACTCCTTCAAGTGGGTTATATACAAAACAAAAGTAGAATGTATATGATTAAAGTCAAAATTTAAGCCATGTGTTTCATAGATCTTACAATCAATTGAGCCATAAATTTGTTTTTAGGGCACAATTTTACCCAAATCACATCACTAATTGTAGAAATTGACCAATTGGATAAATTAATGATATAATCAAACTTAATTTTGCCTCAAACCATATCCTTCTCTTATAGTTAGATTGAAGGTGTTCAAATTGGTTTTAAATGACTCCTAAATTGAATGAATAAAATATTTACTTCATTATATATGTTGAAATTAGGTTTAACCTCACTCAAATCACATTCTATAAGTTAAATGTACATGTTAAATAGGTTTAAATTGGCATTAATTTACTTCATGAACTTATATTTTTTATTAAACTTAAGTTTTAGGGTTTATGGTTATAACAATTAACCAATTAGATCAATATTTAAGGAAATATTAGCTAATATAGACCCAAATCACATCCTAGATGCACAAAACTAGATTTAATGTATTCACATTGGATCCAATTATCTTCATGAAAATGCATATGTGATGAAATTAGGGAGCTTAATTGTTATTTCCAAGTCATAAAAGTAGGGTTTAGGATGCTTAAGGTTTAGTGTAATGGTTTTTATATATTTGATGAAACTATTGTTTAAGGGAACTATATTTGTGATAAAATTATGGTTTATGGTAAAACTGTCATGAAACATTAGCTAATTTAGATGATTTAGTCACATCGTAGACTTAAATTTAGGTTTAATTTATCTTTAAATTGGACACAAATTCCTTTATTTTTAAATTTATGATAAAATTAGTGTAATTTAAGCCATATGTTGCATAGACTATACAATCTATTAGACTTTGAATTTGGTGTAGGGGATTTATTTTTCATAAATCACATACCTAATCACACAAATTAACTAATTGGATCAATTCATGACTTAATAAAAATTAATTTATCCATAAATAATAGCACATGCTCTGGTAGTTATGCTAAAGGGGTTTGAATTCACCTTAAATTCCTCCTCGATTAAATGAAACAACTATTTGGTTCATTATATATGATGACATTCTAGGAATAATTTTAGTCTGAATCACATCATGTATACAATTTAAAATAGGTTCATGTGGCTCATTTGGACCCTAGTTATCTCCATAATCAAATCAATTGCCATTTTCATTCATTATATGATGGTCCATTTAAGATTATTGAGTTCAAACTACATCCTATACATGTAACACTTGCATTTAATGTTTATTTGCTTTAATCTCTGATGAAATTGGAGGTGATCAACCCCCAAATCATATTTTATAGTCATGAAATTAGGTTGAAATGGTTCAAAATATCCCAAAATTTCTTCATATTTAAACATTTTTACTATTTTATTTATATTTTTTTATGGCATTAGGGTTGACATGTTAGACTTCAAATATGTCCTATGTCTCATGCTTGGCTTAGGCTAAATGTTAAATATTCTCTTTACATTACTACATTTAGATATTTTCATCATATCTTCACATAACCTATTAACTGAGGTCATTGAGCCTATCAAAAATATATTTACATCCATTTTGTGGTAATGTATATAGGGGAAAGGTACCAATAATGACCTACACTTACCAATATCCAAAAAAACTTATTGTTAAGGTATGATCCATTGATGGAACAAGTATTAGTGTGTATGTATTAGTCTAATTTGATTCCATAACACCTTATTTATCTATCCAAAGTTAGGTACATTTACCCCATCATGATACACTTTACTTTACAACTGACATTATCACAACACACCACTATAAGGGAGCTCAAGATCAAAAATATGACTACCCATAGAGTAAAACTATTTTTTTATCTTATGGAAAATAAATAATACACATTATAATGTTTATACATTAATTATGAACAAAAAATTAACCCTTTAATCTCAAAAAAAAACATGGATTCTCAAGCCAAATACTTGGACCTGCCAATTTATAGTCGAGTCTAAGAGTGTTGACATAAAACATGAAATTTTAACATCCATAGCCAAATACACTATGAATTTCAATTAAAAAATTCAAACAAATAATACAATGAGAACAAACATGCTCTCCTATTTCAAAATATATAGTTTTTATAATTTTTAGACTATTTTAAGAGTTGAAACTATGTTGATTTTGAACTATGCCTTTGTTAGGCCATTGCATGTCATAAACATACATGTCTATTCATGTTTATTTAAATTTTTTTCATTGATCTTAATTTAAAAACAAATTATGGGGTCACAAACTAGGAATAATCTTACACTCATTCAAAAAAAACAAATTTTCATTTTTTTGAAGTGCTTTGGGGGAGGAGGAGGTCAGGGATGGGAATGATTGGCTATCTATTTTTTGTCAATTTTCAAGATCTATTTACTTGCAAAAATAATAACAAAATATTCACTAAAAAAATATAAAAAATATAGGTAACAAACTACAAGGTCTTATTTAAATATTTACCAAAGTGTTTGGAACTATATAAAATTGTGCTAAAAAAATGATGGGCCACACATATATCTATCTACTCTATTTCCTTTAAAAAAGGAGTTATTTTTCAAATTTTAGATGTCTAACCTAGTTATACTTACTTTTAAAAAAATAGAGTTTTGGAAACTAGACTCAAAATTATACAATTATTCTTCTTATACCATCATCAAATTTTGAGTGTTACCATCTCAGATTAGATTTTTGAAATTTCATGAAATCATATCCACAAGTAGGCCCTTTTTTATCTCCCAACTTTGTGCACTTAGCTAGATATAATAATTTTTAAGTGAACTATTTGATGCTAGCATCATCATTCATAATAGGAGCCCATATTGTACTCCATTGATACTAAATAGGAAGAATAATATGTCATATAGACTTTGTATGAAATAGGGGACCCTATAAAAATCATAACTAAAAATTAATTTTTAATGCTAAACATTGATGCACAACTTTTTGAGTTGCACAAGGAGAATTATTTCCAAATAGAGATATCACATCTCAGTGATATTATATTCAAATTCAAATTCAAGACTAGGATAAGACTACCTTTAGATCACATCAAAGATACTACCAATTTTGTATCATGCCCTTTGGTATCATCAATGCTCCAACATCATTTTAGTGATTGATGAACAATTTATTATGTAAATTATTGCATTAGTTTTTTATTTTATTTTTTGATGTATATTCATCAACATCCCATCTTGATAATATAAATGTTGTATTGGATATAGTATCTAAGGATAAGTTAGATGATAATGCATCTAAGTGTGAATTCACAAAGGAATATTTAAAATACCTTTTTCAAATTATATATTTTGAATAAGTTTTAGTTGACCATGAAAAATATCAAGGACACATATATGATTGGCCTCTACCCAAGACTCTTAATAAACATTGTGGTTTCCAAGGCTTAGAATAATTCTATAGAATATTTATGTTAGACTTCGAAACAATAGAACACACTTGATCAATCTCACTAGGAATAATAAAAAGGAAAATAATCTCACATGGACTCAACATTTCCAAGAGGATTTAAATGCTATTAAAAGGTATTTACTATCCCATCCCATGTTTATGCCTTTGAAGCTAGATAAGCCCCATAATATATTTTTGAGAGAAATTGAATTTTGCATTACAAGAAAGATGTCCCATAAAGATGAAAATACCCTATTATATTAATATAATAGATAAATTCATGTTTAAAAAGTGTGTTTAGCAATTCTTTTCACCACTAACCTCATAAGGAATGATGTACTAAATATGTAAACTTAAGTCATCTTCAAATTTGAGTAGTTACGTAGTGTTTTACCCATCCTTTACTTTAAAATAAAGTGGGACATTTCATCATGTTGATTAATGAGTTTGAAATCTCACCTATATGAACAATAAATATGTTAAATTGGTAGTTAATAGCTGATTAGATAGATGATTGACCTATAAGTAGTTTAGAGCTAGTAGATGAAAATTTTCATGGTGAGATCATTCAACTCTTATAGCTTCCCCAAATTTCTCAATACCTTTGGTATAAATAAATAAATAAATTCTTAGTACATTGATGTTACTTCTTAGGTTTGGCTCTCAAACAAAAAAATCCTTTGAATGTTAGAATTCAAGCATGTGTTTCTCAACTTTTTTCTTTATCATCAAACTTTTGATGAAATATTAATTTAGATGTTTTGATAAAGCATTGTACCTTATCATTTTCTCAAAGTGCCACATAAGTATTTGTATTTCTCATTTTGATGGTGATGTAGCTATTAAAACACATGGGTAATTTTTGGCTCACCTTATAACACAATTCAATTGAGTATGTGTGATAAATTATCCCAATTCTCATGATTTTTATCATGTCTTCCACATTCCTTCCTAGGATTTATAACCCATAATTATCCATGAACCTTTTCTACTTGAAGAATTCATTTTATATGGAACTTTATACCAACATTCCCTAATGATTACCATGAAATTATAACCGTCACCAAGTATATCATGAAATGGGTGGAAGCCATACCTTTGAATATAATCTTGAGCTATCAGATTAAATTTATTTTAAACTATATTTTTTTAACAAGTTTGGTTGTTCTCAGGTCATTGCCTTTGTTAATACATCCCAATTTAATAATATTTAAGTGAGATAACTTTGCCAAAAGTTCCAAACTTCACATCATACAAATTCTCTTTCTTTTAGCCTCATGCCAATGGATTTTCTTGTAATTTCCCAAGGTCATGAGGCTTAAATAACTATCATTTTCAACTAATTTAATAAGAAAGTGCATGCTCTCCCCATTGAAGTGAGAGACCTTGTATTGAGGCTAGATAGTCACATCAAGAATAAATCTACTAAAGGACTTAAAATTTGGGCATTATCAATTAATTAAAGTGTTGGTAATGAGGCTTATTGTTTATGCATGTAGGTAACATAATGCCCACTTTAACACCATAGCTTAAATTAGATAAATTATGGTATTTTTTTTTTTTAAATAAATCATTTAATACTACTTAATGTCATATAGTTTTTAATTGAATATTTTATATATATATATATATATATAAGTTTAAATTTTTTGAAATTTAGTACAGAAAAAAGAAATAAAATTATTCTACCTATTATTATATAATATTTTATTTATATTAATATAATCATTATAATCATTTTTAAAATGATAAATATGATAATATTTATTTTTCAATAATATTTATAATTTAAAAAAATATATTATATATAATATATTAGCTTTTATTAATATTATAATAATAATTTAGTTTAAAAGTAACAAATTTAATAATATTTATTTAATCATTAAGAAATAACATATGCATTCATGAATCTCATACTATGAATCAAAAATTATATATTTAAAATAATTGAAAGCAATGTAAACAACGTCAATGCGGTACAAAACAATAAAAAAGATTTTTACGAGATCAAAAATTCCATGCTGATTTTCAAGGTGAGATGAAGATGAATGCCCAAAACTCTTGAAAAAAAATCTTAGAATTCCATAAAAGATTGGTCCACGAAAGTTGATAATATCAATCAATGTCAATAATAATTGCTAATAAATGGTTTTAATTTTTTTTAAATGAAAATAATTGTTAAAGTTGGTGATTAGTGTAAAAAATTGTTTCATTAAAGTTTGAATTAATTTTTTTTTAAATTAATTAAAAATAATTTTTATAAATAATATAAATATGAAATATATTTTTAGCTATATTTTGAAAATAGATTATTTTGAAGTGGTATATTTAATTAATATTATTTATATTTAAATGATTGAGTTGAAAATATAAAAGTCATTTTTTATATTATAATGGCTATATAAAAAAAATAATCATACCAATTAAAATTACATAAAAATTATAAATTTAATTAAATTGTCCTTTAAATATTTAATTATTTAATATATTATTATTAAATTATTTTTATATTAATAAAATTTGTAAGATAAAAATAATTTTAATATATATTTTAATTTTTTTTTATTAATATTTAAGATAGTTTCATGTTATCTATTTTATTTTAATTAATGTAGTATTTTAATTTAGTCCTTTTTTTAATACCATATTAATTATTGTTAGTTTTAAACATTACCTTATGTTAATTAATGTAGTATTTTAATTCGATTCTATATCTTTTATATTATGTTAATTATTGTTAGTTTTGTACATTAATATTATCTTATAAAATAAAATATTTTTAAATATCTTTCATTTTTAAGTAGGTATAATCGTGTATAAATTAACATTTTAAAATTATAATTAGTGTATAAATTAACATTGTAAAATTTTAATTATAATGTAAAGAATCATCAAATATTTGTGTTGTTTTTTTTATATTTTGTTTTTTATTACGAACTATGATAATACACATACCTTGAATACATTTTTGAAAAAAAATATGTATTTTTTTATTCACAATGAATTATAATAGTACATATATATTGAATACATATTTTAAAAATTTTAAGGTTAAAAAATTAAGATCAATTGGATGTCAAATTTTAGTGCCAATTCATCCAGGGCACAGTAGTAGCCACATTCCTTTCTAATATCTCCTGAGATTGGTATTTTGGTGTATGGCTAGGCAACACATTTTACACCATCATCCTCATCATTGGATATAACCGACTTGATGATTCTAAGGTAATTGTTAACGACTCACATACATTATAATCCACCACCACTATGCTTCAAATAGTTTACATATTTTTCAATATATGTGTAACTCTATTTAGAAGAGAGATGATATTACACAAGGATGCAATATTTAAGAGTAGATAGCACAACTCTTTGTTTAATGGTTCAACTTTAGACTCCATTCTTCAACCGCAATTTCATAAGTACAAACAATGCACTTTTCCACTCAAATCTCAACAACTTAACTTGTATTCATATTTTATCTCTTTATCTCTAATATTTTATTATTTAAAATGTAATTTTCTTATAATCATATTACCCTATTATAATTACTATTGAAAATTAATAATATATTATATCATATTATATTTATATGACCTTTAAAATTTTCTCTACTTTAATACTAAAATTATATTTTTTTTTAAAAAATCTATCTATATGTACTTATTACTACACAAGTTAAATAAAACAACTACTCTGTAAAATTGTGGATCTTTTAAAAATAAATCATCCACTCCTCTCCACTCAATAACACCATTAATATTCTCAAGAAGTTCTAAAATATACCAACTCAAGCTTCAATCGTGAATTACCTAATCTCATTATATAAGTATTTAAGCTTATAATGTAAGCTAGATCACGACACTTGTCATTTATGTGTGTGCACTAATCTTATTTTAAATATGCAAAACTATACTCTATCCATGGAAATTGCCTTACTTAGCTTGTCCTCCTTGACATGATTAAATTTTTGAACAATTAAAAATAATTATTTTTTATTTATAAATCCTCTCTTTTGTTTCAATTATTTTTATAAATTTTTAAAATGTCATAGACACAAAAAAAAAAAAAAATGTTTTGTTTCTTAAATATTATAATCATAAGTTCAATACTTAATGATTCTTTATTTATCACCTCATCTTAAAGACATTATTGAAATTATTTAAATGCATGATTCTACAATCTCGTGTTGACATCTCAATGCACCATAACATGGATGATTCAAAATATATACATTCAACATATATTAAAATTATTTACATACTTTTAACTAAGACTCCTACACCAGCAATCTAATAGCCCAAAATATCTTCAAACTCTATTCAACTACATCTTGATAAATTTATTTAATTTCATTCAATTCTATTTGTCATAGCTTTCCACTTTCTAAGCAACTTTACCTTCAAATTCTACTTGTCTATATATAATCCTACATATGTTTTAGGAAATAAGAGCATTTGACAAGACATACTAGCAATTGTAAGGTCTAGTAACAAAAATTAAAGAATATTTTTCTATATTTTATTTTTATCAAAATAATATTCACAATCATTTTAAAAGTAAAAAAATATATATATTCATTTATTTTTCATTTTAATAATATTTATGATTTTTAAAAATAAAATTACCTATGCATGACAAGTTAAACTTCTAATAATATCAATTTAATAATACTAAATTGTTTTTAGAATGACAAATATAATAACATAAAAAGATAATATTTATGATTTTCTTAGCTCGTCCTTCCTTAACATGCTTAAAAGTTTCAGCAATTAAAAGATAATTATATTTCCTTTATCAATCATCTTCTTTGTTTCAATTAGCCATACAGTTTTTTAAAATATTGTAGACAAAAAAAATAAAAAGTTTTATTTCTTAAGTATCACAATCATAGGTTCAATATTTAATGATTCTCTATTTATCACTTTATTTCAAAAAGATTATTGAGATCAATTAAATGCATGATACTACAATCCCACGTTGACATCTCAACGCATCATAACATGGATGCTTCAAAATATATACATTCAACATATATTAAAATTATTTATATACTTTTAATTCAGCCTCCACACCAACAAACTAACAACCCAAAATATCTTCAAACTCTTTTCAACTGCATCTTCAAAAAAAAATTATTTTTATTCAATTCTATTTGTGATAAGTTTCCACTTTTTAAGCAACTTTACCATCAAATTCCACTTGTCTATATATAATCCTATGTAGGAAATGAGAGCTTTTGAGAAGACATATCAGCAATTGTAAAATTTAGTAATAAAAAATTAAGAATATTCTTCTATATTTTATTTTTATCAATATAATATTCACAATCATTTTAAAAGTCAAAATTTTATATTCATTTATTTTTCTTTTTAATAATATTTATGATTTTTAAAAAGAAAATTATCTATGCATGACACATTAGCTTTTAATATTATCAATATAATAATACAAATTAATTTGAAAAATGATAAATCTAATAACATTTATTTGGTCATTAAGATAACAATGACAAGTGTAAAATTTTTTAACACAAAAGTTAAAGCTACCAAGACTATTAAATATAATTTTATTTTTGTAATAATAATAATAATAATAATAATAATAATAATAATAATAATAATAATAATAATAATAATAATAATAATAATAATGTGCTTTCAATATATGTTTCATAATAATACAAAATACTTAAAAGCTTTAGATTTTAGTTGAGAATTCTAACTATTGTGTTTAAAATAAATAGATAAAACAAACATACAAGCACATGCCATTTTATCATGAAAATAATAGATAAGAGACCACCATCATAGTTGGTATAGTTACATAATAAACACATTATTTAGTAAACTATACTTAAAAATCACAAGATAAATATATTTCAATTTCACATTTAATTCACATAAAATAAAATGTATTAAATATGAATAAAATTTTATAAATTTTTACTTAAAACATTTGATTAAATATTATAAATAAATATTATTAAAAGTGAATAATTTAATCATACAATAAATAAATAACACTGTGGAATTATAAAAAGGACATATACCTTTTAAAATATATGTTTATAAATTATATTTAATAGAGTGAATAGTTTAACCATAAAATAAATGGATAACACTATGAAATCATAAAAAAAACATATACTCTTTTAAATATATGTTTACAAATTATATTTAATTTTATAATTTTATACAATTTAATTAAAAATATTTAATGATGAGAGTTTCTTAATAATATTATATCACATTTATTTTATATAATTTATAATGACTAATGCTACATAATTCTTATTATATAATTTTTTATTAAAAAATAAATATCTTAATTTAAATACATATAATTCTTTTAATTTAAAAAAATAATAATAATATTTTATTTACAACTCATTTAAATAGAAATTGGAACGTGCAATCTTCCATCCAACCATCCATCCACATACATATACACATACATAAAATGCCCAATTAATTTGTTCCATAGTACATTTGTTCCTAAAGACATGAAGGATTTCAAGGTGATAATTATTATTAAATAAAAAGGTCAGTCTTTAATATAGCTGAATGTTTACCAACAAACATTATGCTGCATCCCTTCCACCATGGTTAGTATTATTTACAATGGTATATGTGTTCTGCCTTTAATACAGCTTAGAATCTTTACCAACAAACATTATAATGCATCCCTTCCACCATTGTTAGTATGGATAAGAAGAGCCTCCTGTTTCATCCCAGAAAGAGCATGAGCACAATCCATGCACAGTTGATCAGCATCTGGAAACACATCTTCTGCCGCCGTTGCTATAACCTTGCGTTTTCCTACATAGCTTTGAAAATGTACTACCATCCCCTGCCAAAATATTACCCCATTTGATGAAAATACAAACACAAACAGTTGACAGAGTTTTAGTGTTTAGAGACCGACCTGGGGCAGACCATACACTGTCATAACTATGTGAGAGACCGGATTGTCCAGGAGTTGAACTTGTTCCACCGGACCTAATAATTTTGAAAACACAAGTGTGGTGGTGGACCGCATTCTCATTTTGAGCTTGGCTGGTGTCATTGTAAGGTCCACAGGTGAAATTTAATTAACCCTTGGTCCAGATAACGAAATACTATAATTGTGGCTCTCTTTACTGGAGTTATGATGGCTGCATTATTTCAATAGTTATCCAGCCACCCAAAAATATCATATACCTTTGCACATTGAATATTGAATATTTGACTGTGTAATAAATAAAGTGTTAAATATTCCATGGTGAAATACGTATAAACCACCAGTAAGCCACCTAAATCGGTGTCATGTGTGGGTATATGCAGAAGCTTTACCCAAAGATACAATTTAGATATACAACAAAATCTATAGATTCTACCTATGTAACAGATACCGGGTGTGTGTTTAGGTTATGAAGACAAGATACACATGTAGGGGTTATCTTGGTATCCTTTGAACTTATCGAAGGTAGAATGAGTCAATACTTAGCATATAATCGATCGAAATACCGCACGAACACTGCCGAAAGCATTCCAGTGACAACATCATTCACGGTTGGCATAATCAATTAGATAAACACCACATCAGATGTCTATGCATTGCATTGGATATATTTTAAAAAGAAGTTCAGTAGTGATGGAAATATGTTTATATCTCATTAATAGCTTTTTCCACTATGGGAATGTCCACCAGATCCACTGTTGATGGAAATTAATCTATTACAACAGTGATGAGTCGAAATTCAAAAGTACAGAAGCACAGAGAAATTTGGGGTCAACACAATATGATATTATTAATTGTAATGTTATATATATATATATATATATATAATATTCTCTTATAATCTTGCAACTAGAAGATAGGTAAGTTGTTCTAACAACTTACTATTTTACACACTTCTTAGAATCTCTCAACTCTTTTAATATATCTTTCTCTATACAATCTACATGAGATAATATCTCACTTACAATATTTTTCTTAATGCTCCATATATTATTAAAATGTTCATATTAAATTATTCTATCATTCCTTCTCCTAATGTGAACTTAGGGACATCAATATTTTTCTTAATGCTCCATATATTATTAAAATGTTCATATTAAATTATTCTATCATTCCTTCTCCTAATGTGAACTTAGGGACATCAGTTACAATCGATAATACGTCCGTTACATAGATTATTACATTGAAAAACACTCAACAATAACCTTAAAACTTTGACACTTTTGATTTTTGACTTCAATATAATATTAGACATAAAAGACAATACTGACAAAATACTGATATGACCAAAAAATCTACAATACACTTGTAATCTTAAAATAATCAAATTAAAAAATAACCACAAAATAATTTTAAAAAAATTGACAATTAACTATTTGTCGACAAAAAAAATATTAAAATAACCAACCACAAATAAATATAAAACTACTCACTAAGACATTCTAATATGGAAAACGATAGACAAACATAAATCTTAAAAAGAATCTAAAACATAAAAAATGTCTTTAAATTAAGCAATACCACGGTATTTTGAAGACATTAAAAAAATCTTAAGAACTTAAGACTAAAACTAGTAACTAAAAAACAAAACGGAACTTTAAAAAGAAATCTAAACCTAAAAATAGGGCTTTTCCATTGCCGCTAATGAAGATAGGAAGACTCTGCGGGCTTTGTGAGGAGTTGGTGAATGGTGACAAGCGCATGTGTTGAACAAGAGTTGCAGAAAAATGCCACAAGTGGAAGCTGCATCCGAAGGTGGAGGACGTTATGAATGGGAGGTGTAACGCTGAGCAGATGGAGCATAGATTGACAGCGATCGGGTGGATGACGGGGGGTTTTAATTCAGCTGACTGTTTATGAGACGAGGACACACGCAGATGCCATGGAGAATCTTTGTGTTCGTCAGTGATGGAGCAGAAGCGGCGATGCAGAGGTCTGGTGCCGAGGTGAATGCACACAATGTTAAATCCGTAGGGAAATTCGTTGAGATTGCAGCGAAGGAAGAGATGTAGATCGGACCAGTTCGTAAATAGGAGAATGATCGATGCCAAGTGTCGTGAATGTAGCCTGAAGCCAAAGAGAAATCGAATGCAAATCTCAATCAATCATGGCCAATGCGAATATGATGCAGTCAAACCCTCCAAGGTAGATCTGAAAACTGTAAATTCCCATGCACAGATCTAACATGATGATAGACCAATGCAACGCAGAGATGTATTCCCTCAAATATATATATATATATATATATATATATATATATATATATATATATATGAAACAGTGAACGGGATGGAGTGTAGACAGCGGAGAGAATGGGCAGGATGGAAAGAGAAGGGAGATGCAAGCCGATGGTGAGGCCAATGGGGTTGCACGTGATCTACACTGCTAAACCAGTGGCAATATGCAAGAAGGTTGAACAAACATAGTGATGGCATTTGCTCATAGTCTGCATAGTATAGTCATCGTGTTTGTGTGACAAAATAATGAATGGATGAAGCACTATGTTCAGAGAGGCCGGATACTTTCTCTGATATTATTGATGGAAATTAATTCATTACAGCAATGATGAGCCGAAATTCAAAAGTGCAGAAGCACAGAGAAATTTGGAGGTCAAAACAACATGATATTATTCATTGTAATGTTTGATAAATATAATATTACCTTATAACCATACTGTTGGAGATTGGAGTTAATTTCTCCACTCCTCATGCAAGAAATCAATTAGTAAACTGTAGTTGAGCATCAGTTAGTAAACTGATAGTAAGCAATCAGTTAGTTAGCAAACAGTTTGTTAGAGAGTTAATTTGCATGTAAAGACTAATTTTAGTCTTGAGTTTATTTTCTAATTATTGTTAGTTTTCAATTCTATTTAAAGACCCTAAGGGCATATTGTAATTTGAACAAGATCAGAGGATCAATAGATCAAGATCAAGAACAAGAAGATTATTAAAAATCTTGTTTCCAGAATTGTTGTAGCAATCTGAATTTTAAATCTGTATGTTTTTATATGTTTTTTATTTTCTAACAATTGGTATCAAAGCCTTGGAGAAAAGATCCAGGGAGAAGGAAGAAGAGTTAGCAGAAGCCGTGAAGAGAAGAAGCGAGCAGTTAGATAAGCGCTCACGTAGAACGCAAGTCTGAGGCGCAGTCATATTGCAGGTTGTAGAAGGAGTCGAATGTGTGAAGCGCAGGCAGTAAAACTGCGCGCAGTTAAGCAAATCGTGGAAGTCAAAAAAATTTATGCACCAAAAGACAAAAGACAAGTGCCAGACCGTAGGAAAGAATCCCAGTCATCCTCAGTCAGATCGCAGGTTTCAAAGAGGCCGACAGTTAGCAGTTGCAGCTGTTAGCAGTGAAGAGAGACGCACCGATAGGCCGTAGGAGAGCCAGCAGATCAGAGCGCGCGCAGCCAGACAAGTGTTTTTTCGCTTTAGGGACAATACCCACCAAGTTTTTTCGTCTATATTCATCTCAAACCTTCATAGACAATAATACTGAAAGGGAGTTCTGTTTTATCTGAAGATGAGCGGGACACCCAATGGGTTCGAGCAGCAGCAGGCTTTGTCCTCAAGCACGACAGGAGGAGGTGGTGTTATGGACGAAGGTGCAGACTTTGCCAATTATTTTTGCACTTATGCATTTCTATATCCCCAGAAGGAAACGCTGTCCGATAGAGTGAGGATGGACGCATACTACCATGCTATTTTTGAAAACAAACATCACTTTGAAGGCAAGACTGTTTTGGATGTAGGCATAGGTAGTGGCATCTTGGAGATTTGGTGTGCACAAGCTGGTGCAAGGAAAGTATATGTTGTTGAAGGGACCAAAATGGTAGATCATGCTCGTCAACTTGTGGTAGGAAATAGTGTTCAGGTTGAAGCGCTGACCATTAAAGAAGGTCAAAAGAAGAGCTGCCAGCATTGGAAGGAAGAGCAGCAAGGAGAAGGTAGTTGCCAATTTGGCGAAGGAGAAAGAAGAAGAAGAAGGAGGAGGGAAAAAAAAAACACCCAAGCTAGAGGCGTATTATACAAAAGATTGCTCCGAAGAGCTTGATTCGAATGCCAAAGATAAAAGGCATCGAAAGTTTTTTATTTGTTTATTAATTTGTTTCTTGTTTGCTGTCTGTATTCAGTTTTACAAGGCATATGTTTTTCGTGTTTGAAAAGATGAGCTCCGCAGAGCTTGTGTTACACAGCGAGTGAAGTTGTGAACGTGTGTGTTGAACAGCGAGTGAAGCTGTCAAAGTGTCTGAAAATCAGACCGATTGTTGGCAAATCTAGACCAACGTGGAAAGAACCCAGCAGAGTTTTGGGAGGATACCTGAGCAGTTACGCGTCAGGTGAAAGAAATGTAAGCAAGCAGGAAGTTTGCAGTGTTGGACATAAGCATGTCCGTTGATAGCCTTTCGACAAGCTACTCCTCAGTCTTAAATGTTGAGTGAACGCTCATTGAGCAATTGTATTTGTCTGAAGACAAGGTGGCGTATTCCACATATAAGGCGATGTATTTCGCAAGGCGGTGTATTCCACATGAGAGACAGTGTATTCTGCAAAATATAATCATCCTAGCTGAAGCTAGTGGACAAATTTAGGCATAGTAAATGCTAAAATTGTAAGTGGTAGAAATTAAGGGGGAGTGTTGGAGATTGGAGTTAATTTCTCCACTCCTCATGCAAGAAATCAATTAGTAAACTGTAGTTGAGCATCAGTTAGTAAACTGATAGTAAGCAATCAGTTAGTTAGCAAACAGTTTGTTAGAGAGTTAATTTGCATGTAAAGACTAATTTTAGTCTTGAGTTTATTTTCTAATTATTGTTAGTTTTCAATTCTATTTAAAGACCCTAAGGGCATATTGTAATTTGAACAAGATCAGAGGATCAGTAGATCAAGAACAAGAACAAGAAGATTATTAAAAATCTTGTTTCCAGAATTGTTGTAGCAATCTGAATTTTAAATCTGTATGTTTTTATATGTTTTTTATTTTCTAACACATACAGCTAGAAGATAGGTAAGTTGTTCTAACAACTTACTATTTTACACACTTCCTCGAATCTCTCAACTTTCCTAATATCTCTCTCCCTATACAATCTATGTGAGATAATATCTCACTTACAATGTTTTTCTTAATACTCCACATATCAATAAAATGTTCACATTAAATTATTCTATCAACTGTAACATGAGTAAGATGCCTGGCATGAGACAGTATATCTTGAGTTCCTCTAAACATTTTGCTTTCTTTCATCCACAGTTAAGTCGCGGCAAGATGGAGCGGAGTCAAAATATCACACCATGAGGAAAACATCAGAGTCCATGTTGCTTGCAGCATGGCAGTCAAGCTCCATGTTTGAAAATTCTTTTCTTTTTGAATTGTTCTTACGGTGGGCATGGATTTTGGATTAGAGTGTTTCCTGGTGCAATCCAAGAAGAGGGACATGAGAGAGATGGAATCTCCTATGCAGTGGTGAATTATAAAAACTACACTGCCTTCCGCCTCTGCTGATCTGTAGTTTAGTACATGAATCTGCCATAGAGGAATGGAGGGGTCAAGGGGTGGAGCAGTGGCCAGGGTGGCTGTATACTTCTCAACAAAATCACAACTCTCTCTATAACGGGCACTCTGCTCTGCCACTATTATGTAATCATCTATATTAAAATCCTTCGCCACCCATTTTTTATTCTCATTTTTAGATTTCACTTGCATCCAAAAACAAACTGTAAGCCCAAAATTATTCGAAATATAGTTTACACAAGTGGTCTGGATCATATTATATGAAACTGATTTTTTTTGGAGAGACTCAACAAAGTATTTTTCAGCTAAATTTATATGGACCCATAATGATTCACGGGTAATGGGCTTATACTACACTCCAATATTTAGCAATTTTGTATGTTAATTTCTTTTTGGGATTGATTTGACAAATTTTGGTCAAGTTTTTCAACGTGTTAAGTATATGACGTTTACATAGAACAGTTCACAGAATTTATTTCTCAATTAAATGTTTCTTTTATGTACAGGATAATCTTATATATTATAAGCTTTAAAAGTCTTTTTTACTAATATCAACAGTTTATTTATCATTCATTACATCGATATAATAAATATCAGATAGACCATTCATACTCGCAAACCAAAAAAAATGGATTTTTATACATTAGTTAACAATGAAACAGCTGCATCGAAAAAAAAATCATACCACATGGTATAATTTTCCTCAAAACCGTATAAAAATGAATCTCACTAAAACTCGAAGTTGCTAAGCTATCACAAATATCATATGCTCATAAACAAATATATATCTAAATACTGACCAAAACGCTGGAAAACCGCTTATATTTGCTGAGAGAGGATTGCAGAGCTGTTTTCATGGAAGGAACGTGGACTGATTTATTGAACCCTGTAATAATCAAGATGTATGAATCAATTAATGTATGAATCCAACAGGTGACAAGGGTTCCTTCTCTTATTCAGAGAAATCATTCTTTTTTATGTCAATCTGCTTCAATCCTGAAGTGTGGTGAGGCTGAGCCATTGGAATTTCCTCTTCTTCCTCTTCCTCTTCTTCCTTGAGTATTATATCATTTTCCATTGGAACATACATAATAAATGATATACAACTTACCTGACAGGTAAGATCGAGGGAGGAGCTGTTTTTGGAATGAATTAGGACTGTCTTTCTGTATTCATATTATCACTGCGGCCATGTGGGTTGAAGTTAACATGCAGAGTTGGCAAACTTATATTTATACCTAAAACGAAGAGTTGGCAAACTTATATTTATACCTAAAAAGAAGAGTTGGCAAACTTATATTATTCCTTCGAATCATCAAGAGAAGCGACCCAAAATCAGTTAACAAATGGCGTTAGGCTAGTTTGAGTGACGGTCCAAATGCCCAATGTACTTAACGGGTAAGATTCAATGCATTCTGAACAGACATTAGTTGACTGGCTATGCACATGCACATGAAGAGGTCTTCGTTAAAGCATTTGTTGGGGTCACGTCATCGTTGAAATGGAAAGATTTTAATCACTCGAAACAAAACAAGGGCCAGCAAAAATAATAATAAAAGTATTTGGTACAAAAAGAATCAATCGAAACAAAACAAGGACCAGCAATTCAATTCAGCGTTTTGAACAAGTACACTTTTGTATAGTATATTTGAAAATTACAAATAAACAGTTACACAAAAAATCATAAATATTTTATGGTTTAAATTTAAATTACTTTTTCCATTTTAATTTTAAATAAATAAAGGGATTTACCGTTTTACTTAGTAATTACGAATTCTTAATTCTTGAATTGCATTTTTTATTTTTTTCCCCACATATTTTTATTTCAAATATGTTTTTCTTATAGTATTGTTATGTTCTTATGGTTACTATTGAATATAATAATATATTTTATATTTTATTTTATATTATGATAAGGTTGGTTTGGTTGATAGCTGAAAATTATTAGGTATAACATGATGGACAAGCGTGATCAGCTAGCATACGAGTACATATCACTAGGTCATATGGTCATATGCTCGTATTTATAATATTTTAGATCATAAAATGCTGTCTATTTATTGTTGGACTGTTTTACATGTAAGGTGAAAATTTGATTTGAATGTCAAAATAATAAAAAATCTCTCTCTCACTCTCTCTCTCTCTCACACACACAGACGCGCGCGCGCGCGTTTTCTTCTTCTACCATAAAATACATTCAACAAATTTTATGACATGAAACTTGACCATCAAATCTAGTCCATAGAAGATATGTGTCATACTAGTTCACTTTATGTTTGGAGATTCACACTACCACCTAGATGCCACATAGGAATGTTAATTTATTAATTATTTTAAAATATTATCAGTTTTTAATTTATACTTTTTCCTTCTTGTATATTAGGTATTTAATAGTTATAAATCTTACATATCAAGATGTGATTAGTTATTATTAAAGAAAAATTAGACAAGTAATTGTAGTGATATAACAACTTTTACATAGTACTATGACAACTATAGGATATTATACAATCAAGACCCATTTTAATTTTTATACCATATTCAAATATTCACTCCTTTCCCGTAATGTTATTAACATACAAATCATATATTTTTTTGGTTACACATTGGTAAATTTCTTAATAAAAAAATAAGAAGATAAAGTAGAAGGATGGCTAGAGTAAAAATATGGTTGGTAGGTATTCATGACCCAAAATCAAAAATGAAAAAATCATGACAGTAAACAAAACTACTAAAAATAAATCTCTTTGAAAACACAACTATATATTAATATTCTCAAAACAACATAATATCAATCACAAGAAATAACAATAGAAAGAGGAGGTTGAAGATCATCCTTGGGAAGTAGAGCAATCCATGAAAAAGCTCTCCCAAAAGTGGATCCAAAGCCACTCAATAAGATGTGTCTTATAGATCCAAATGCACAAGCACCCCCACCCAAGAGGGGGAGGAACAATAATCCCATTTTTCTCACCACCATGCACTAAAGAGGTCTAACAAGGTGGCCCATTGGAAGCATTACCACATGCCTAAGGGATCCATCCCCTTTGCTAAGGAGGATGGGGGAAATGACTATGTGAAGGGCTCCACTAATGTCTGGGCATTGTTGGTGGACATAGGAGATTCACCTAGCAAAACTATGGTATAATACATTCATTCATAGGGTATTAAAAAATAAACCTAATTTTCACTTTTACCTCTTATATGTTATTGACAATAACCCTTCCCATGACAACATTAAAATTAAAATGCCTCCTATTTTTACCAGGTATCCTACTTACCCTTTTCATCATAAAAATTTGTTTACCCATTTTTACTTTTACCCTTCATGTGTTAATTGGAACATGCCATGTCGACCATGTAATTGATGACTTCATAATACATTATTTTTAAAAAAATTGATTTTAAGGAATTCAATACCTATTATCAATTACCTTATGATTACTTTTAATTACTCATGGATTATGCCATTTTAACCACTTATCAATGGTCTTACACATTATTAAGATGGATAAATAATATTATGTGTATAAATAAGCATACCCAATCCTAGTTTTATACCAATTGGGGTGCTCCCTATGAAAATTAATAGTTCATACTTAAAAATCCTTGAATTAATAACCCCTATAGTGGATAAGGTTGGTTAACTATCTAAGTTTTCTAAAAAATAAAAAATCATAACTCTATTATCATAGGTTTTCTAAACATTCCTTTCATAATTTACATGGATTAAATAAAGGCAAGATTACGTAAATGGGTAAGATCATTAATTATAGTCCTTATGTACATTACTTGATAAAGAGACTATGACAAGTATATTATAGATTAAATCACCTATTGATAATTCATCATCTTGGATTATTTATCGTAATATGATTATCTTTCCAAGATCTGATGAGAAGTGATTCATAATCAAATGCAACAACCCTAGAGAGTAATGTTTAATTTTATATCATAGCTCCAACACGAGTCTTTACACAATGAAATTATTTGGTAAAGGGCAAGTTTATGTAGCATAAAATCTGCCATAAGCTGTTGAATGCATAAGCTAAAAGGCTTATCAAAAGCTACTATCTTATATTTTCTCCACAAAATAGGCCATGGGGTCAAATCTCAAGAAGAGAGAAGATCTCACACCATGCAAATACCTTTCTTGAATAATTGTAGGTATTTTTTACTATTAGTTTCAACAAGTAGAAGGCTATTACTAGACATAATGTGGGAGCACCATTATTATCATTGAATAAAACACTAGATCTAAATCTATACACAACCTATTGGAGAAACAATTTAACTATTTTAATAGTTTTCCATATAATTTTGGCCATAAAAGACCCCTCAATTTTAATAGAGATAGACATAATGTGAAAATTCTACAATCCAATATTTTTCCAACCAACATTACCACAAGGAGAGTCTATTGTAATGCAGCATGCCAATGAAGGACATTTCAAGCTTCAATCCTAGTAATGGGATAAACTACTTGTTTTATGGATAAATAAATGTTCTAATTGTATATTCATATAATACAAATACCTCATTTATCTTATAGGAGAACAAAAAATCCTGTGCCACTTTTTGAAAAAATTTAATTTGATTAGTAGTATGTAATAACATTTTTTTTATTAAAAAAATTAATTTTGAGTTACTCAACACCATTCCTACCTAACATAAGGCAAATTATTTTGCAAAAATCATGATCAAGTTCATAACTATGTTCTAAAAAACATAAGTATCTGACTAAGGTTACAAATTCCTACTAACATTATTAGGAAGTTACTTTAACCAATCAATTAGCAGATTTGGGTGTACTAGTGTAATAAATGTATATTTGTATACTTAATTTTGATTACTAAAAATATGGAATTCCTAAATGGACTAATACCAACTTTTAGCCTGAACCAAATGCATGTACTTGACATAATACAATTTGCACTATGACAATGTAGGTAAGCTAAACTCTAGGTCAAACTTAAAAAGATTGATAACAAATTAAGATATAAATAATTGAATTAATAGTATAAGAATCATTATACTAAGCTTCCACATTCAATGATTTACATAATTATGTGAGAAAAAATACTTGAGCTTCTAGTTTATTTCTAAAATTAATACAATGCAATATGTTTGACATTCTTTCATAAATACATGGCACATGAAGTCTATTGCCACAAATTAGGGGTACTTACATATGTCATCATCACTTACACTAGGATCATTACTCTCATAGCTTTACAATAATAATGTTAAATCAATTTATCAAGAGGATCTAAATTATTTAAGAGTATATTATTGATTTTTATTATTGACAAGCATTACCACATATGTAGATATTAAATCAATTCTAATCACCTCCTATTTTTACCATGTAGAATATTTAAATCTAGAAAATTTTAATTAAATGTATGCATTCAAACATCATGGATTATCACACAGTAATAAATTACTATATGTACAATATACTAGTCATATGGTCTATTTATATCAAGATAAATAATGAAAAATTGTAAACAATCCTTATATACTTCAACATGTTATTTTTGTTTAAACAACCATGATTATATTTTGTATATTGATAACTTAGATAATTTATCAAAGTTATTTAATACTTCATCTATGTCACTTAAAAAAAAAAATCATCTTACTATAACTAATTTAATAAACTTATCCTATTATTTGATGAAAAGGCAAGGTCATAAGAAATCTTCTTATTTACTATAACACCTTACCAATTTATTTCTTCATCATTAGTGACTTATTAAAATAATTAAACATAAAAATTATACAATATTGTAAGGAATCTCATCTCAACATCAAGAATTATATTCAATATTTTTTATGAAAATTGATAAGCATTCATTTACAATAGAATTCGTTAACAAGATCAACTAACATTAGCATGAGTTTTAGTGGTAGAAATTATTTTAGTAACTTTTATAATTGGTTAAGTTGATTAAATATTAATAGAGTTCAAGAATAAAAAACCCCTAATCATTATGAGCCTATAGTAAAATCCAGCAGTGGTAGTGATTATGGCTTTGAGCCTGATGATGGTAGATCCAGTAGCATCAAAGGACTTGGATAGTGGTGATAATGCTACAGTTTTTTGTGATGATGGAGTTGATGGAGATTTGAATGGATTGGTTTCAATGGAAATTAGGGATAAACCCCTATTGGAAGGAAGTATGGATATAGAGTATAGTGTAGGGTTAAAGGGATAAAACCCTACACATTCTAATCTAAAGGCTAGGCTGGATTATAAGGCATAGATAAAGGTTTTATGGGATAAGTAAGATGTCAACCCTATTTTTGGAGCTAATATGAATGGTAAGGGAAAAAAATATGTTTTTAGACATTCTATTCTAAATGGAAACAAATCTAATGCATACGATCAAACCCCAAGTCACATAGGCTTTAATTCATGGAAGTATCAGGGTTTGGTGGAACTAGAAGATTCTATAAGAGTATGTTAATAGGGGAACATAGATCCAGTGTTAATAGAGGCAAAGACATAGTTAAAACCTATAAATATGAAAACAAAAAGTGGAATATCTTTTGTTAAGGTTGTGGGAGGATGTAAAATCTCTCTTGTGATTCCAGCTAAGGATATACCCATTTCCCAGTTTGAAAAAATAGAGATGAATTTTATTTTACAAGGAAAGAATGGATATCTATGTAATGACTTATGTAAGTTTGAAATGTTATGATTGACACTATGAATACTACATGAGTGGATCTCATCCTAATGGAAATCTATGATGGAAGGTAATATATAGATCTGACCTTGTTTTAAAGGTTTTTTTATTTTGATTTTTAACTCTTTAGTAGATAAAGAGGTTATTTTTATTGACATGATTTAGAGCTGGAAAAAACACACTTTTCTAATAAAACCCTAATATTCAGATTTTAATGCCCAAATTGAAATTTTTAACTTCAAACTAGTTTAGGTTAGGCCTCTGAATCTTCCTTTCCAGTTCTAGGATGATTTGGTTTTCGAAGACATTGGAAGTATAATAGGAAATTATTGGACTACTAACAAAGTGATTGTTGTTAAGGGACATTCCACATATGTCTGTATTTTGATTTATGTTGATTTTTTTGAAGATTTACCTTGCCAATTAGAACTATGGATGGGGGAGAACAAATGGATGCAACCCCTTGATTATGAAGGTATTCATTTTAGGTGTAGATGTCTCAAAATAGGGAATATTTTGAATGATTTCACAAGTTTCAAATTTAAGAAGATGGTATCATGGTGGAAAAATGCATAGATTAAACATATTATGGTCCCTGATATAGAGGATAGTGGAAGTGATAATGAGGGATCAGATTCAGAGGTCCACTTGGAAGAATATAAGGAAGATCATCAAAATTAAACATTTTATATTGAGGCAAGGACCAAAGTGGGGGGGCTGAGGTGTCACTTGAGAAAACCAATGCAAATGTAGAGCTTAGATAAGGTTTGGTAGCTCAGTCTCCTTTATTAAGACAAGGAGTGTTTGACTTAGTGCAAACAAAGAATTAAGAAAATTTTCTATATATCTCCATTCCCATATTACCATATACTGAGGAGGAAGGAGAAGGGAAAATAATTAGTCATAAAAATAAAGGCAAAGGTAAGCAAGGTTTAAAACCCTTGACAATGTCTTTCAAATCTAACAAAGAGAATGCCATGGGAGATTCCTAGATGATCTTTTTCCTTTTTTGTCTTTGGACAACCACTTATGTTGTAAATCTTAGCATTTGAGGCCATTTTTTGTGTTACTTTCTTGTTTTTTTTTTTTTTTTTTTTTTTTTTTTTTTTTTTTTTTTTTTTTTTTTTTAACTATCTTTTTAGTCTTTTATTATTGAGGTTATTTCTATATTTGGTTGGTGTGGCATCGACTATGTTTTTAGATTCTCTTCTAGGGTATTGGGTCCCTAGTTCAAAAACAACTACCCTTTAACCTTAATAAAAAAACATTAGCATGAGTTTTAATGAACTTGTTACCTCTAGTATTCACATTATGTTTTAATCTTCAACCTAATTAATAATTATTAATCAAAAAATTAAAACAAGTTTCAAATGAATCTACATATTTTCAACTCCCATGCTTAGTCCTAAAAAATGTTATAACTTATTTTCATTGAACTCAACATAATTCAATATAATATTCACACTTTGGTTATCTCAATCTATGACTTAGAATAATCCTTCATAATTGATAACTATAAAATATATAAAAAATGAATTCCTTGTATTATGTTATGAGTGCGAAACTAAAATGATGATAACATCATACTTATAGCTTCTATTTAAGTTACCTTTTATAATTTCAATGATCTAAAATATAATAATCAACCAAAAAGTGCCTTGTCAACATATTAAATAATTCTTTCATTCATTGATAAAAATGACAAGATAGTGGAGCTTATCCAAATTCAACATTAGATTACTTATTATATTCTTCTTAAAAACAAAATAACTATTTATTATCTCCAAATCAAAAGCTAGGTCCACCTTTCCAAACACAACATACAAATAGATATTTGAACAATAGCTTCAAGGATCAAAATCAAAAGATCATATCTCTATTGACTAATCATTATTTTACATTGGTACTTATAGGAAAAGATAAATCAACATATATGTCCATATAATAAAAATGTAAATTAATGTTACATCCACTTCATAACTAGACAACATAACAACTTATTGTTAAATATATGTCAAACATTGAATAACCAATATAAGAAACTTAATTAATGTATATACAAAGAATTATATTTACTATCATATAATGAAAAATTGTTTTATATCATTTTTTACGCTAAATAACCACATAATAAGAAAACCAAATATATAAAGAGACAAAACACTTGAATCATCTTTCGAAGAGTAATATGCAAACACCACACTTATGCTATCCAATGAGCTCCCCATCAGTGGCCCTAGACCACACCATCCATTAGTTAGATGTGGAGTTAAATATTGTCGTTTATATAACTATGAATTAATAACAAATATTCTTAGCTTTGTAAATTAGGAACATAAAAGAATGAAAAAATGTAGTTAAATATAATTCATGAAATAAAGTACTCATAATTATTATTAGTACTATTATTCAACTTGTGAACATATCCAATTAACTTTCTTAGATGAAACAATAGTTATCTAATCCATTGACTTAAAATTAGTTATGTACGTGAATATACCATACATGTATTTATTAATCAATATTACTATAGATATTGAAAACTAGTTCATTTCTCCACCATTATCCTCCAAAAATAATAGACCTCAATATTCCAAATCATATTAAGACTAGAAAAAGGCATGACACCAAAAAAGGTCATCAAAGTATACACAAAATGGAAATAAATAATTCTCAAAATTGTATATTAACACTCATAAATGAAATAATATTCCATCAACATACAAACTCAATTCAAACTTCCATGAGACCTTGTGCTCATGCAAGTTTTCTTAAAACAACATAGGTTTAACAAAACCCTATTCAACCAAATAATCATCTACAACTATTTCACAACTACATAAAATTTACTATCAACAAATACAATCCAAATTCTATTTACCATAGCCACATTATACAACCCTTCCAAAAAAATAAGCTAAATAGAAAACAATAAAAAAATAACTAAAACCCATTCCTTCAGAAATGGTGGTGATAACCTATTCAGTAACAAAAGCTTGCAGCTTAGCCAAAATGACTTATATAATACATTCAAACATATCCTCAATAACACTCAATAGAAAACAAACTACATAGTCAAGTACCTAAACCATAATTCAAGCCATAAGGAAAATAAATCAATACCATTCACGTTTGTGTATATTTGATTATACATTGACCACTAGATTATGGGTTCATTTTTATGTCTAAAGATTTCACAATGAACCTATAATGGTTCATTATTTCTTTTGGTTATACCCCATTTTAATAAAACACAAAATAACTACTATATAATACTCCAACTCAAATAAAAATTAAACCACTTACTTTTTAATTCATCCCTAATTTATAAATATACCATGGTGTATTTCAAAAAATAATATTCTTTTTTTCCTCTTTGCACCTAGTTGAGCCCTCACAAACTCTAGTAACTGACATTAAATCCTATATCGGTCTTGCATTATAGCTTTGAATAAATGACAACATGGATAAATAAAAAATCATCATTTATGCTCAAAATGCAATCAAAAAATAAAACTAAAATTAACAAACCAATCCTACTAGGACTTTAATGGCCTTCACCAAAAAATCTAGTAGAGTTTGACTAGGACTTGGTCAATTGAGTTTACCACATAACCAAATGGCCAAATACAAATATGTTGAAGCTACTTGATAAGCTAACCTTTGGATTTGGTTTATGATGACCTAATTCTTAATGAATTCAAAATCAAAGTTTAAAATGCCATGATTTAAACAAAACAAAACTAATGAAGACCCCATGACCTAGTCATGGTCCTCTCCTCAAGATTATAGATTAAGGTCACCAAATGGTTAAAATTCCAACTCAAATCCATATAATAGTCATAATAAACAACCTAGCTTGAAATACCTAATAAAATATAATGCACATGTTCCAAGCATAGACCAAATTTCAAGCTTTATTTAATCTCTCAATTTTCTAATAAATGATATAAAACAAATCCAAGCTTATGATTATTCCACTCAACATCAAAGCAAAAAAAACATGAAATTGATTACCAGAATAATTATAAAAAATGTAAAATTGAAAAACAAGAATGCAATCACTAACTAATATAAAATTGATTTGTTCATCAACCAACTAAATAAGAAAATGAAATAGTGAAGAAGAACTTAATCAAAATCAAGCTCAGAATATCATGGCTCGAAAGATCACTAGCTCATTTTACCTTTTTGTACTCTTTTCTACTAAGCACCAAATCTAACCTAGCTCATTCTCTTTTCTCATGTTCCTACCATCATTCAAAATGATACATTAGTAGTATTTGATTAAAGAAGAATATATCAAATATGATATAAGAAATTTTAATTTGAATAATATAAATCAATTTTATAAAAAATTGAATAAAATCATCATTGATAATTAAAACATATCTATTATAAAAAATATATCATAATAATATCTCAAAATGGAGTCTCGATATCATCAAAATAGAATTTGAATATCAACTAATACATCTAATAAATATGTCAACTAGTAAACAAATGTGAAAATAGTAGCGTTATAAACATGAAATATAGCATGCAAACTAAGGTCATGACATCCTCCCCCACTTAAAAATTAGTCATCCTAATGACTAATATAGCCAAAGATAATGATCTCTAAAAATATGCTTATCTTTCCAAGTAGTATTATGATCAGATAATAGATCCCATTGGACCAAAATTTGATAAATTTATTTATTTCACAATCTAATTTTGTAATGATCTAGAATCTTCAGTAGTTTTAACTACATATTTTTCTCTTCTTAAACATAAATATTTTTGAAATCTAAACTACGAGAATCATCATGCATATACTTCCTTAATAAATCAATATAAAAACATCATTAATCTTGGACAAAGATGGGAGGATGGCTAATCGATAGGCAATAAGGTTGACTCTTTTTAATTTATGAGTACTTTTTAAATATACATATCTCTTTTGTTTATATAAATCATCCTTTAAGTTTTGGTGAATCAAAGCCATTTACACATCATATTCTTATAGAATATCAAGGTCAATAATGATTCTATTTTCTAGGTTATCGTAGCCAAGATTAATTTTAAATTTACACCCACAAAAACCTTCAATGGAACCCTTTTAATCACAGAGTGATAATAATTTTTATGATTAAATTTAACCAAATAAAATAAATCTTTCCATTTACTTTTTTGATCCATAACATGCATTATTTGCATGTCCTCAACCACATGGTTAAGACTCTCTATTTGACAATCTATTTTTGGGTGATACGAAGAGCTAAAATTTAAACATGTTCCAAATGTTGTATTTAATATTTAATATAATATTAAAATAGATAACTTATCTCTATCAAAGATAATGAGTTATCACATGCCATAAATTTGAATCACTTCTTTCACAAGGCATTCTGTAAACACATAAGTGTCATCAATCATATTTCTAGTAATAAATTGACCACTTTTTGTAAATTTATCAATCACCAAAAAAATAATGTAATGCTTATTGTGTGAATTTGGTAAACTAGGAATGAATCGAGTTAAATAATACTCCACTTACCTTGTGGAATTTCATGAGGATAAAGCAAACCTTTGGGATGGTAATGTCCATCTTTTACCCATTAACATTTCAAACATTTTTCCATAAAATTAGCAATATCATACTTTAAATTAATCTAATTATAATACATTTTCATCTCATGTGTCATCTTTGTGTCAGTTATATGAACAAAATAAGGTGGTGTATGCAATTATTTTAATATTTTTGTCTTAAAAGACCATCACTTTTAACATAAACATTAGTAATTTTTTTTATACAAGTTCATCCTCCAAACCTGCACTTACTTCATAAATAAGTTGTTATTCTAAAATAGTAGTTCTAAAATTACTTATAAAATAGATAAGGCAACAAGATACATGCATCAACTGAGAGCCTTAATTACATGATTCTACTTACCTTTAACATATTCAATGTTTATATTAAAATTAATCATAAATTATATCCATTTATGCTAACAAACATTAAGATAATCTTGGATGAATAAATATTTCAAGTTGTGAGGATCAGATGGAACTTTGAAATACTTACCTAACATAAAATATTTCCATTATTTTAAATTATGCACAATATTATCAAACTATAAATCATGTATGGGGTAATTATTTTCATGATTCTTGATCTTACATGACTCATATGCCATAACTATGCCATCATGCATAATAATACTACTAAAACATTCCTTAAAGGCATCAAACTAGATTTTAAAATTCTTATTAGGATTTGGTATAATAAGTACATGTGTTATAGTCAATAATTTTTTAAACCTCTTAAAATCTTATTCACATGTTAAAGTCTAAAATATATATTTAACTTTGGTTTTTAAAGATATAATGGAGTTAGCCAACCTAGATTTTCTTTAATAAACCTTTTATAATAACTAGCAAAGCCCATAAAGCTATGTACTTCATGTACATTTATAAGGGCATAACACTCATGTGTTACAGTCAATAATTTTTTAAACCTCTTAAAATCTTATTCACATGTTAAAGTCTAAAAAAAATATTTACCTTTGGTTTTTAAACATATAATGGAGTTAGCCAACCTAGATTTTTTTTTAATAAACCTTCTATAACAACTACCAAAGCCCACAAAGCTATGTACTTCATGAACATTTATAAGGGCATACCATTCTTGAATAGATTTTATCTATGTTATATCCATATCAATTCCATATTAAAAAATAACATGTCCCAAATAATATATTTTAGTTTGAAAAAATACACATTTGGAAAGCTTGCCATAAAGCTTGTGTTTCTTTAGTCCTTGCAACACGAAATATACTTGCTACTCATGTTTAGCTACATTCTTATAATTAATAAATATATCATCAAGAAAAGAAATAACAAACTTATCCAAATAACCCTAAATACACTTTTTAAAATATTCATAGGAGCAAAATGTTCATTTTTCAATCCAAATGGCATTACCATAAACTTGTAATGATCATACTAAGTATGAAAAGTTATCTTATGGATGTCTTCTTCCTTAATTCTTAGTTTATGGTAACCTAATCTTAGATTAATATTAGAAAAGATTGTTTGACCTTTAATTTGGTCAAACAAGTCATCTATCCTTGGTAAAGTGTAACGATTCTTGATAGTGACCTTATTAAGCATGCGATAGTCATCACATAGCCTAAGTGTAGCATATTTATTTTTCACTAACATAATAAGATCACCCCAAGGATATACATGTCACTAAATTATTTTGTTTTCCAATAGTTTTTAAAACATATCCACATTCATTCAATATGGAGCTATAGATGCAGAGGTAGCCCCAAGTATAACATCAACAGTGAAATCAAATTCATGTATAGGAGGAAGTCTAGTCAAATTTTTAATTAAAACATCAAAAAAATCATTTATAAATGGAAACTACTAGTAAATAGTTTCTTTATTCAAGGTTGTTTCTTGCATTTGAATAACATAAATTCTATATCTTTTTCACACAACATTTTTAATCTATAGGGTTTAAAGTAGCTTTCACACTTTAATCTTATTAACACCTTAAATTTTAACAATTTTTCCAAAATCATCACAATATTGAACTACTTTATTACCATAGTCTTATGTAGCTTTATGTTATTTCAACTGATCTATTCTTAGAATAAGTTCATAAGACCCCAAAAGTGATAAAAAACAATTTTACTCTAGTTGAGAAAACTCCTAAACTAAGCTCTATTTATTCTAAGCATTCAAAAATAGATACCCTTTTCCATATATAGAATTAATCATTTATTCCTTATATTAAACTAATAAGATTTTCATTACATTTATAAATAACATTATAAGGAAAAAAATCAGTTGCACTGGAATCAAATATAACTAAAACTAAAAAATCAGCTAGAGTACCTTTGATTTCAATAAGAGTGGGTTAAAATTAAACACTTTTATTATAAATAGCTATATACACCTTATGATTATTTGATTTCACCAACTTTAATTGAGGATAGTCCTTTTGGTAGTGATTATCGCCACATTCTCAATGTACTACACTCTTTTAAGGTAAAATAGGTACATTTTTTCCTTATACCAAGTAAATTTTGATTTTTTAAGTCTAATATTTCTTGAATGTCTCAGTTTTGGAAGAATTTCAAAATTAAATTTTTTATGTTAAGTTCTATAACTTATTTAAAAAACTACTTATCATTATAGTTTGATTGAATTTATCTAATTTTTGGATGTAGGAAAAAAAAATTAGCTTTCAATTGTTGTTTATTAAGTTTAAAATCATGTCTCACTTTTTATCAAGAATTTCATTTTCTTTTACCGTATGAGTAAATTCAATGGTAGTAGTCAAAGTTTTTGTGTTGTTAATATTGAGGCCATCCCTCAATATTTTCTGTAATGCAAGTTTTAACTTTGTTACCTTGGTTTTTTCATCATGCATATGGTTCACATAACATAATAAATTTAGGAATTTATTCTCATATTCTATTATAGACAAGTTTTCTTTATTTAACAACTAAAATTATGTTATAGTTTTCCCTTTGAAATTTTCACTAAGATACCTCTTTTGAAACTACCTTTAAAAAATAATACAAGTGTTAAAGGTTAATAACCCTCTAAAGCATAGAGATGGTTCCACCAAAGGGTTGAAGCTCCAATAAATTGATAAAAAAAAACTACCATTGCCTTCACATTTGAGGTAGGAATAATTTTAGAAATAAATATTTTTTAATTTATGAATATTTAAATTTATAGATTTTGGTTTTGGTGATTTTCACTCTCAATAAATGGGATTAGATCATCAAAATTTTAGAGATATATATATATTATTTTGAGGGTTGGCTCGCCAACCCTTTATGAAAATGTCTTTTAAAATATTTTAATTTACCATATATATAATATAGACCTCAATATTGATATCAAGTAAAAAAATACCTTCAGATCTCGATCGGTCATATGGCAACACCAAATAACATCGATTAATGATAGCACTGAATGATAGTGCCTAGTGATAGTGTTGAATGATAGTGTTGAATGACAGTGCTAAATGATAGTGTTAAATGATAGTGATAAATAATAATGTTGAATGATAGTGCCAAAAGATGTTGCCAAACTATGAAAAAAATAAAGAAACTAAATTTCAAACCTTAAAAAACAAAAATTAAATGTATCTCACCTATTGAAGGCACTGGTGACGCTGGATCTGGAAACCATGTCATGGATCCTTTTGACATCTTCAAATTTCATATGAATTCATATTATTTATCTAAAAAAATGGTCCATACTAAAAAAATTGACCATTTTTTAGCTAGCACATATGCTCTAGATGGATGCTAAAGTATTAAGTGCATAAACTTAGTAGTAAATGGACTACACTTATAACTTTTTTATTCAAACATAGGACCCCTAAATAAATATTTAGTGTAATAGAGGGAATAATTATTTATCATGACCATTTGATATAGTTGAATGCATCTACCATTAGAATAGATGAATACCTCGATCAATGGTAGAGTTGAATGTCTCTACTTGTGGTAGTGTCAAATAGATCTACCTATGGTAGAATTGAATGGATCTAACCATAGTAAGGTTTAATAGCTATACCATATAAGAGGGTTATAATATGATACCATCTAGTAGGTTCAAATGGCTCTTCCATTCTATAGGGTTTAATTATTCTACCACCTGGTAGGATCTAACAATTTTATCATTCTATAGGGCCAAATAATGCTATTTCCTGGCAGAGCCAAATGGATCCACTATTTGGCAAGGCCAAATGGCTATACCATTTGGTAGGGTTGAATGACTCTACCATGTAACACGATTAAATGGCTCTACCATCTAATAGGGCCAAAAAAACTCTGTCTCCCACTAGGGCTAAATGGCTCTACCATTCAATTTGATTGAATGTCTCAACCCCCTCAAGATGCACTAAATATCTCATCTAAATCAAAGCCTGCTATGTGGTGGAATGGCATGATGATATATTTACATATAAATAAACCTAAAAAAAATTATCTCATAGTGAAAATTTACATGGATTGAAGCTACTAACATAAAAATATGATTAGGTGAACTAGAAGAAATTTTGGACCAACTGATTTGCCGATGCTACAAATCAAATTCACCTAAATAAATATAAGGAGGTTTGTGATATGGGATCTTAAAATTTATCCTTATTTGAGGGCATGTTATGTAGATTAAATTATTTATGCAGGTTAACTATCCATGTATCATCTATATCACCTAATTATTCATTTTAAAATGTAGTATGTTGAAGCTTTTTAAGGTCTTTAATGATGAGATCTCCTATATTTAGAGGCATCTATTGGATTACTTGATTTCCTATTTTTATTTCATTTTATCAGCCTCAACATTATTTATCATACATTCTTAGGATTTAAACTTACTTTAAAAGGCATTCAAAGTAGTTAATATAATTTTAATAAAATATTCTTGAATCGGTGTGGGATTCCATCTAATAGCATTCACATTGGGTTTTAGCACATTGATACCAAAATTATTAACATGAGGTTTTTCTCTACCATAGCTATGGTAGAAATTTGTACCACTTCCCCTAGTTATTCATCTACCTATACTGGGATTGTCAAATGTTAGGTTGTTTTCATGATCTAACCCACCTAATATAGTTCTCAATATCTTGAGGTGAAACAAAATAATTTAGGTAGGTAAAAGTAAATTTCTTTCCCAAAGTTTCCTACCACACATAACTTGGGATCTAATACAAAAATATAATAACTAATTTTTTAAATCAACTTCATGTTAACCAACATTGTCTAAATGTAACATAATGAAAAATATTTAATATAAAGTGCAATCAAGTCCATAATTATGTTACACCAAACATAAATATCTATCTATGGTTATAAATTCCTATTAACACTATTATTAAATTACTTTAATTAGTAAATAAAAATATTGCAGTGTAGTAGTGTACTAAATATACATTTATACACTCAAATCTAATTACTAAAATTATGGCATTCTTAAGAGGACCAATACCAACTTTTAGCCTTAACTACATACATATAATTGGCATAATAAAATCTACACCATTACCTATAGGTAATGTGTACTCTGACTGAGGTTATAGGTCAAATGTCAAGAAGATTAACAATAACCTAAGGCATATGTAATTCAATTTACAATAAGAGAAACATCATACTAAGCTTCTGCATTCAATTATTTACATAATTATGTGAATAAAAATCCTTGAGATTTTAGTTTATTTCCAAAATTAATATAATTCAACTTGTTTGACATTCTTTCATAAATACATGTTATGTGATGTCTATTACCATCAATTAGGGCCACCTATTTATGTCATTATGATTTGTGCTAGGATCATTACTTTCATGGCTGTACAATGATAACATTATATCAATTATATCAAGTGGATCTAAATTAAGAAAAAAAGAATTATAGATTATTAATATTATTATTGATTAAAATTACCACATATATATATATATATATATATATATATATATATATATATATATATATATATATATATATATATATATATATATTACATATGTTAGAATCACCTCCAATTTATACTATGAACAATAATTAATTCCAAAATATTCTATGTAAGTATATGCATTCAACCATATCACATTATCATATAGTAATAACTTCCTATATGTACAATATTCTAGTCATATGGTCTATTTATATCAGTAGAAATAATGAAAAATTATCAAAAATTATTTAATAATTTAACATGATATTTATTTTTCAATATTTTACATAATGAAAACTTAGATAATTTCATGAATTCATTTAATGCTTTAGATATTTCACTTTAAACATAAATCTTCTTGATATAACTCATTTAATGAACTTATCTTTTTATTTAATGAAATACAGTGTCATATAAACTCTTCTTATTTACTAGAAAAACTTACCAATTTAAGTCTTCACCATTAGTGCTTATTAAAGTAATTGAACATATATATTATACAAGAATTTAAGACATATAATCTCAACATCAATAATTATATTCAATAATTTTTATGAATATTAATAATTACTTTTTATTATATTGGGTTAAAAACCAAGTTTTAGAGGCTCATGTAACCCTTTACAAAAGATAAATCATTTAAGTTGTAATGAGATGCCAAAAACACCAACCCATGAATATTGATAAGTATTTATTTACCATAAAATTGGTTATTAATACCAACTAACATTATCATGAGTTTTAATTAACTTGTTACAACTAGTATTCATGTTATGTTTTAATCTTAAACTTGATTAATAATTATAAATACAAATATCAAAACAATTTTTGACTAAATCTACAACTCTTAAACTCCCATGCTCAGTCCTAGAAAGAGTTATAACTTCTTTTAATTGAACTCAACATAATTTAATATAATATTCACACTTTTATTCTCTCAATCTATGACTTAGAACCATCCTTCATAATTAAAAAACTATGAAACATATAAAACATGACTTCCTTTGATTATGTTATGAATACCAAACTAAAAGGATTAGAACATAATAGTTAGAGTTTTTGTAGGCTACCTTTTAGAAATGCAATTCTCTAAAATATAATAATCAATCAAATTGTGTCTTTTCAACATATTAGATTAGTCTTTCATTTATTAATTAAAATGATAATAGACTGTCGCTTTTCAGAATTCAACATTAGAGTACTAATTATATTCTTATTAAAAGCATAAGAACTATCTATTATCTACAAATCAAATAACAAGTCCACCTTTTCAAATATGACATACAAATAGATATTTGAACAATAGCTTAAATGATCAAAATCAAAAGATCACATCTATGTTGAATAACCATTATTTTACATTGGTAATCACAAGAATAAATAAATAAATATATATGTTCATATAATAACAGCATAATAAAATGCTACAACCACTTCATAATTAGATAAAATAATAATTTATTTCCTCCAAATTTCAATAACTAATTCATTACACTTATTGAATATGTCTATACAAATAATTGTATTTATTATCATATAATGAGACATTAATTTATATCATGTTTTTACACTAAATAAACACATAATAGAAAAACCAAATACATGAATAAACAAAGAAATCAAATCATCTTCTGAAGATCAACAAGAAAACACCCCACCCATCCTACTTAATGAGTCCCCCATCATTTTCCCTAGACCACCCCATCCATTAGTTAGATGTGGAGTTTAATAGAAGGGTTTATATAAGGGTGAATTAGTAATAGAGATTTTGAGCCTTTAAATTAGGAACCTAAAAGAATGACAAGTTTTGACTTAAAGATAATGCACAAAATAAATTACTCATGATTACCATAAGTATTATCATTCAACCTATGAATAGATCCATTTGACTTCTTCAAAGTAAATAATGATTGTTTAGTCCATTAACTTTAAATGTGATATGCATGTGAATATACCATACATGTATTTATTAATCGATAGCACAAACTATATTCATAACCACTTCATTCCTCCACCATTATCCTCTAAAAATAATAGACATCAACACTCTAAATCATATTAACACTAAAAATAGCCATGCCACCAAAAAGAGTCATCAAAGTGTTCACAAAATGGAAAAGAATCTAACTCAAAACATGCATATCAACCCTCATAAAATAAAATAATATTTTAATAGCATACAAACTTAACTTTAACTTCCATAAGACCTTATGATCATGCAAGGTCATTCAAGACAACATATTTTTACCAAAACCGTATTGGTGATATAAAATAAATATCTATAGCCATTTCACAACTGCATAAAAATGTATGTCAACAAATACAGTCTAAAAAATATTTGCCATAACCACATTATATAACTATTCCACAAAAATGAGTCAAATTTCAAATGATAAACAAATAACTAAAACCCATACCATCAAAAATTATGGTAATAACCTATTTTGTAGCAAAATGTAGTGGATTAACCAAAATGTGTTCTATAATACATTCAAACACAGACATAATAATATTCAATAGGAAACAAACTACATAGATGAGTACTCAAACCATACTTTTAGACACAAGGAAAAAAAACCTAGAACATTCATGTTCATGTATATTTGACTATATGTTGACCATTACATTATGGGTCTGTAGTAAAGTATATAGAATTCAAAATAAACATATAATGTTTCATTATTTCTTTTGGTTATACTCAATTTTAATAGCACATATAATAACTATTATATTATACTCAAACTCAAGTAAAATTAAGCCACTTACTTTTTGAATACATTCCCAATTCATAAAGATATCTTCGCTTCTTGAGGAAAACAACAATTTCTTTTTTTTATTTACACCTATCTAATCACTAATGAACTCTACTAACTTCCATTAAAGCCCATAATAATCTTGCATTGTAGCTATGATAAATTGACAATATGACTAAAAAAACCATCAAAATTCAATGTTAAAATAGAATGAATAGTCACAAATTTTTCCTAATCAATCGTCAATTGCCTTCACTAAAACATTTGGTAGAGTTTGACTAGGGTTTGGTTGACTAAGCTTACCACATAGCCAAATGAACAAATAAAAAAAATTAAAGCTATTTAATAATCTTATGTTAATATTTAGGTCATCGTGACCTAATTATTAATTAATGTAAAATCAAATTTCAAAATGCCATGATCATAAATCAAAATTAATGAAGACCACATGGCCTAGTCATGGACCCCTCCTCAAACTTACACATTAAAGTCACCAAATGGTTAAAACACTGAGTTAAATCCATATAATATACATAATAAGAGAATCCATATTCAAAATACTAATAAAAATTAATTCACATGTTCTTATCATAGATCAAATTTCAAGCTTCACGTAACCTCTCAATTTCCCAACAAGCCATATAAAATAAAGCCAAATTTATGATTGTTCCACTCAATATCAAATTAAAATAAAATCATGAAACTTATTACCAAAGCAATCATGAATAAATTCAAATCAAGAAATAATAATACATTCAAATATTTATATAAAATAACCTTACACATCAACAAGATGAATAAGCAAACAAAATTGTCAAGAAGGGCTTAATCAAACCAAATCTCATAATCTCATTTTTTACCCTTTTATACCCTATGTTGTTGAGCACCAAATCTAAATGTAAATTAATATATAAAATAAGAAAATAAATATCAATTTTAGTAACATAAATTAATTATATAAGGAACTAAATCAAATCATCCTTGACAATATGAATGTGTCCATTATACAACATATCATAATAATATCTCAAAATAGAGTCTTGATATCATCCAAATAACACTTTGATGGCTATTAAAATAGATAATATATATTGCAATTAGTGAATAAGTGTGAAATCAATAGTGTTATAAATAGTAAATAGAGCATGTAAAATGAGGTTAGGACACATTAGTCTAAATAAAATATCTATGAAATTTTATAATCTTATCATATGGTGCCTAAAAGTCTTGTTTATTCATGTGAAATAAAAGTGTTATCTTGGATTCATCCTTATTTTATCCAAAGTGGATTGGAAGGAAAGGAAATCAAGGGTAATGCAACATGAAATAATTTGAATTACTTCAAATAACAAAGAAATGTGACAAAGGTTAAAAATGATACAATGATAGGTAAGTTTATTTACTTGTCACAAGAATACATGGAAGTGTATGAAATCAAGATAACATTGTTTTTTGTATAGGTTTTATCTACAAAAAAAAAAAAAACTGAGAATATCATATCGCAATCTGGTAACCATTTATTAACATTATAGAAAAGTAACACTTGGTGATTTTGTGAGGTTAGCCTAGTTCTATCAATTATCTTACACTAAAAATCATAAAAGAGAAACCTAAGTGGGTGAAATAAAGACAAAATAAGGTATTTTTTAGGAAGGCCAGGTCCTATTTATGGTCTTGAATTACAACTCATAAAAGAGAAATGTAATAAGGTGAATAAATCATGTGAAAACAAAATGGTAGAAATGGTATTAATGAGGACAGTGTGGTCTTATCCATGTGATTCACTTCAACTCATAAAAGAGAAACACTATAAGGTGAACAAAGAATTTGAAAATAACAAGTCAATAAAATCAAAAGGCATTCATAAAAAAGATCAAGTTTTATCCATGGTATTATAATACAACTCAATATAAAAAGAAACCAATGGACCAAGGGAAGGAACTAAGGTTTGTTTAAAAAGAGACTAAAATAGAGGGTGAGACCTATGTAGAAAGATAAATAAACATGATACAAATATAAGAAACAAAATATATTCTAATGTCTATATCAAAGATGAAGATGTGAAATACAAGAGTATGTGTCTTGAATAGTTTATTAAAGTTGAATTTGTTTGTTATTATTCATTTTAGAATGGGTAATTCGATGTAGGGATGGCCATCATAAGATGACCCAAACTCTAAAGTGATATGATGATAGAGAAGTTTGGGATTATCCATTTTGGCTACTACTAGTTTTGGTTGAGGAGGATTTCTAGTGATTTCATTAGTAAAATTTTAGAAAGATCACTTGATGGTTTTAGTGTTAGATTAAAACTATTTATTAGAAAGTTTTGTCACTTAACTGAATTTATAACATCATATAAAGCTTGTGGAGAAAAAATTTGAACCTTTTATTATAGGGAAGGTATTAAGGCCAAAAAATATTGTTGGAACAAGTTATCATCAACCATATTGCGATTAGCTTTCTTATCCAAAGATATTCATCATTTGATAAAATCATGAATTTATTCAGTAGGGGATTGCTTAGGATTGATGAAAGGACTAAGACAATTTTTTGGAAGATCATTATGTTGGAATTCTTTAACTAAAGGATTTATTAAATTCTCATGTTGCCATTTAGAATGTTAAGGAAGTTGGTTATACCATTTTTATACATCACTGGTTATGTTTTTAACTAAGAGTTTAGTATTGGTGAAGGTATTAGTTTAGATCCAGATTTTATAAATATTATCGAATACCTTGAGAAAAGATGTAGGGTCATTAGTCCCATCATATTTAATAGTTTGAGATACATTACCAATATCAATAGCTATAATGAAGGGGATAAATATTCATTTTGAATGCGTTAAATACTCTTATTATGCATGATAAATTGGGGAATAACATTTACTATGGCATTTTATATAGGTGTAGGAATAAAATTTTGATTATTTTGGGGAAGAACAATTGAAAGTTGATTGACCATGTTTATCAAATGATGTTGTAGTTACATCATTTGAGAGGTGTTAGATGTTTGCATGATATTAATTTATGAAACTATTTGTGTGATAATTTGAGTTGTATCAATTGGTGGGTTGATTTTGGTAGGAGGATTCTCAAAATTGGTATTAGGGAGAGGGTTACTAGGTGGGAATTTAGTATGAGGCAGGATGTTGGTGTTCAAAAAGTTTCTTGTGATATTATTTGAAGGTGAGAATTGTCTTTATAAGTATAAAATGTGTCTGATCCACCAATCTCATATGTTGGTATGATTTGAACCATATTACAATCAAAATATGATGGATGAGAAAAGGTGCTCCAAGAATGAGGATCTTCTTAGGTATCGAAGGTAGAAATAAAATAATATCCCATATAGCATCTAAATAGATTCAAGTTATCTAAACTGATTCTGATAGGGGATTTCATGATGCTTGAAGCCAAAATCTAAAATTAGGAAGCAAGTAAGAAAAATAGGGACAAAATCAGCGAAATATAGAATAGTATCGACCAACAAGTATAGAGTCAACTAGGTTGATATAATCTATCAAAAAAATTCACAAAATAAGATGCAAAATATAGATTTGAATCACTCAACTATGTTTTGCAAAGGGTAAAGATGAAACATGATAGGAAGATACATAGTCATATGGTTCAACTAAGTATTACAGTTAGATAAACTAAACAAGCAAAGAAGATACATAGTCAGATAGGTTGATTGTTTATTCTAGAGGGAGAAACTAAATAGGCTAAGAAGATATACAGTTGTAAGAGGTGACTATATACTGAAGAAAGTAAATAATAATAGTCTATAAAATATTGTATTGACAAGGATCACAATGTTATGACAACAAGAAAAATGTTTGCAAGATAATAGTTAAGAAAATAAAATGAAGCACAAGAAATTAGATCAATGTGGTTAATCTAATTGGATCACATAGCATAAACCTTGCACTAATGCCAGTTTATGAAATTTTTTTAATACAAAATATAATTGTCAAACAAAAAGAAACAAAACATGAACGTAAATTCTAATTAATTGGTCATTCCTAAATGTTATAAAATTTTTTGAAATTAATATAATGGGGAGTTGGATGTACAAAGGAACTATAAAAAAATTTAAGGATAGTTTCAGGTTGTTTATGCTAAAAGAGATATATATTGGTGATGATACTAGATTGATATTGGGGCCTACCCCACTCACTTCGCAATCTCACAGCGATAAGTGTGTTGGGTGCTTTGGCAATATATAGCATCAATGATGTGTTTATACTTGGCTAGAAAACCAAGTCATATTCCCCCTTCGTGATGAAATCTAATTAAGCAGACCTTTGGAAGAAAAAAATTTAATGTTTTTTTTAGTGTAATTTTATTTGGAAGTGGGTACAAAAGAGAAAAAAAGTGACTAAATGAGTAAATTAAAAAACCACCTAATTAATCTATTTGTTACTATAAGCATGCAAGCAACTAAAATAAAAAGTGACCTAATTACTAGAAAAATAGGTTAATTCCTTTGACTATAAAGCATATAGAGTTGGTTCATGTGACATTGTATGCAAACAATATAAAAAAAATTCAACAAGGTCATTGTTGTTTTACAGAAGAATGATCTAGAATAATAGTCAAACAGGGCAAATGTGTCATCTACATGTAACATGATGAGTTTGGTTTATGTGTAGGAAACATAAAATTTTGGATGTGTTCCAATATTATCTATATATTGATGATGAGATGAGTTGGTAAGGGTTTTCATGATGTCTATCAAGGTGGTATCTAAATCGATGAGGTGTGAGTGGGAAATCCAATAGTAAACATCCATAATGAGCGTTGATTCCAGCAATGTTATTGGTGATCAAAATCACCTTATTTATAACTTTTTTATTTAGTGTATTGGCTGCAAAGACACTTGGAACCTTAAATCATGCTGGTATAAATACAATGGATACATCATCTTATAGTGTGGACTATTCTACAAATGACCATGAGGTAATATAATGATTCTTCATGTCCATCATAGAAAAAAGAAATGTAATAGATTAAAAAGGGAAGGATTTAAATTTAAATGGTAAGTGTGAATTATCATTTAGTAAACCATTAGCCACACAACATTAGCCACAAGATATAAATGCTTAATAATGAGCTCAAATGTGTGATGGCCACATGATATAAAAATAATGAATAAGGAATAAACCATTAGTTAAATGATAACAATGGATAAACAAATTGTGGAAAAGGACCCACAATTGAAAATAAATCACAAGTTGTTGGAAAATATCTAATATGTAAGTGAAATGCAAATAAGAAAAGAAAGGAGGCTAGGGTGAGCAAACACCATTGACTAGATAATCTAACAAGAAGTAATTCTGAATAGAGAGATAAGAGGCCATATGTTAGTATAATATGAGGATCACCATTCCTTGATTCAATGTGACTTGACCTAACAATATCAAAGTGGTTTTAAGAAATAATTATAACTAAAACTCTATATTGAAATGAAATAATTATATGTAGAAAGCAATGCTTTAAAGAAGGGATTTCAATTCAATTGGTTGGTCAATCAATTAGTCACAAAGAGGATCCCCCAGGATAGATGATGAAAGTTTGGGTTATTATTTTTAGAAGGGATAAATACAATAAAATACCCTAGGGTCTGCTCCTAGCTGGAAATGTGAAATTATGAGAAGGAAGGCACACATGTTCCTTGATGTCAAACCTTATTTGATGAAATTAGATTTGAGGAAAATTTATGTTGGTTATAATTTTAATATTGTTCTCCATTTATTGTTAATTCTATACATTGTGACAAGAGAGATAAAACTGACTACTAGTCTTATATAATTATTTTATTGAATATTACCACTACTTATTAGTGTTATGTAAGTTTTGATTAAAGATTACCATTATTTATTACTATGCTATAATTTTCAATTATAAGATAAATATATTTTTTATATAAATACTTTATTTTGATTAGATATCTACATCCATAGCTAGAATACATCATGGGTATAGTCCCTAGAGAACAAATAATCCAAAAATATAGGACATGGTCAAACTATAACAAAAAAATAAAGAAACTAACAAAAAGACAAAGCAGAAGAAATAGAGGATAATAAAGCAATCAACCATAGTTGATAACCTCCCAACACAAATCATAAATTTATAAAGTGCATGGAAAATTAAAGAAGCCACTAATCAAATAATAGTCCGATTTCCACAACAACCAATCAATAAGTTGACCAGTGACTACAAAAAACTTACCCTTGAACTGCTAAAGTTTGCCTTCCCATACTAGAAAGTAAGGCTTCTATATTCTATTAAGTGCCACCATCGATTGAGTTCATAGAATCAATTTTTATTCTTTCTCCTTCTAACTTATTACACCTTTTCCCTTTCAGCCCAAAATTTGGCTTTGTAAGCAAACTTTTACTTTGAGCTATGGATAAAACCTCTTGAGAATTGATTTCCTCTTCTTTTTCTTCTTGTTCGTAAGAAAATTTCTCAATCTACTGTCCACTTTCTAACTAAAAGTAACCCTAACCATCATAATAATTTTTATTTTGAGATTTTGGAGTTCCTTTAATACCATTAGAGATTAAAACTCCCAATGATTTATTTGTAAATGTCCCTTTTTTGGTAGGTGGAGGTGACAAATCTTTGAAATTTGTAAGAGGACCCTAGTGGTTATCTATATTCAAACCCACATTAAAAAAAATCCTTTGTAATCTATACTCCCACCAAAATAGATTATAAACCCTCAATTGGAGTAGGAGATTCTCACTCCAAAAAATGGGAAGAAAGGCTAGGTAAAAGAGTTGGATCCTTAACCATATTATCCTTCAAAAGATCAGATCCTAACTTCAATGAATTTCAACATGAAGAATAAATATTCTCAAACCTGCTCACAATATCAAGGTTTGGGCATCCAATTTTATTTACCCATTTCATTAGAAGAGAAGAACTTGAATCTAAAATGGATTTATGAGAGAAAACTATCAATTTATGGCCACACTGATTGCACATAAAGCATCTAAAAATCAATCATTCGTAGTTGATGAATTGATTCCATGAGCTGAGATAAGACTAAATCTTGATAGAATAATATAAGGGCTTGGATAAATTAGGGGGAACACACACTATAAATAAATTTTATTGCCCAACTAGATCTTGATCAAACTTGACAAAATCCCCAACCTTATTGTCTAACATTTGAAGTATCATCAAAATTTCTCATAGCTAAAGAAACATCATAAAGTATGATCCACATCAGAGCCTTCATAATCACTAGGGTGAGAAGATAAAAAAGTGGCCCAATAGCACATAAACACACCCTACTTGCCAATGAACCAAGGTCCATTATTCCACACAAATTCCTTAGCCTCCATTAATTGAATTATAATCATGATTTGAAAGTAAATAAAGGGAAACCTTAGTTAAATTAGGCCAAATTTTTTAACCTAAAGAGAGGGATCCTCCCAAGAGGGGAGTTTCCCAATATATCTATAGATTAGGGATTTACAATCGGCCCCTATGATCTGAGTGACACTTCAAGTGATAACTCGGGTGATGGTTCTACCCCAATTGGTGGTAGAACTTTTAGGAGCCATAACTTTTGAACCATAGCTCAGTTTGACTCCTCATTTGAACTGTTAGAAAGATAAGAATGAGGACAACATGATGAGATGGCATGAGATATGCACAGTGATTTTTGATATCTAAAAAGCCAATAGAAGTGCCCATAATTTCAATTTTAATAGTGCAATCTAAAAATATTAATTTCTTGAAATTTATGTTGTTGTAAATCATGGAAGTCAAACCATTTCATCTCCATTGATATTGGTGACCTTCCACATTCTCCTACCTTCAAAATATGTATAAATGAAGATATAGCCTAAAAAGGAAATCAAACATCTCTTCCCAGAGATAGGCATATGTTGTATCTAAAGGTTTGGGCATTAAAACATCTATTCTGAGAGATAGCATTATTATTTATGTGTTCTTGAAATATATTTCAACCAAAATTTCTGAGATTTGGATCACTCTACTTCAAAATCTAAAATGGACTCATCATTAATTTCTAAAATAGAAAAATCATTAGAAAAAAACAACAGAACATCTCCAAAAGACATGGTTCACCATCGGGCTAACCCATTTCTACTGATCCATTTTATCCTCAAAGCCAACATTATTCCCTTCTTCACCCTCATTGATTTTGAAATTCTCATCAAAGGAAAGAGTGCCCCTATTGATCAACTGATGAGAAAGATTAGGGTTTGATGGATAATAATTGATTTACAAAAACTTCCACAAGAGTGAAATGGATGAGCCACATTTAAAAACTCTAAATAATCAATTTTTTGCTTGAAATTTCCCTTTCATTAGAAACCACTTTGTCCCCTAATTCAAACCCTACACCATTGATTAAGGTATTTCCCTTGCTTATAGATTTAACCAAGTCAATGAATGATTGTTTCAAAGTCATTACCTATTTATCCTTCAAAGCTTTGGGCGTCACAGTCCTGACCCTCCAATTGGATTCCCCCAATCTGCAACTACCATTATTTTGGTTCCCTCTAGTAGAAGAATCTTTTTTGATACCTTCCCTCTCACCATGGTTGTCCTTACCATTATAGTTGTGAAGATAACCAAACCCTAGCTGATATTCTATTCATTGGGTCCCTAACCTTGAATCCTTTCTAACACCACTGAGAAAACCATTTGTTGCCTTTGAGCTTCGATGTAGACTCATCCTATTTCACTTGCCTTCCATTCTGAGTACACCATTCCTTTGTCAACATTTTATAAATACCTTTCTTTCCTCACCCTACAACACAACCTACTACTCAACACCACTAGAAACATTTGCCATTTATTTTTATATTATTTTTAGTTCATCTTAAAAAATTAACACTAACTACTAATATTATATAATTATTTTATTGAAGATTTCCCCTACTTATTAATATTATATTAATTATGATTTAAAATCTCATTTAATTATTAATGTCATATAATTTTTAATTACAAGATAAATATATTAATTTGAGTGCATCCAATATTTTTTACTTTAAAACAAAGAAAATATTTAAAACCTGTTTAAATCAAAATTGTAACATACAATCATCTTCCTAACCCAAATAAATAAATCTACCTTTTAATAACATGAAGGTTTTTAAGGTAATGATAGTATTAAAAAATAACCATAAAATATAAAATAAAACAAAATAAAAATAAAAATATTTATTAATAATAATATTTTAAAAACTCCGTCATCATGCGAACCCAAATTATATAAAGTGGTATATGTGTTTAACTGTCTTTAATACAACTGAATCTTTACCAACAAACATTATGCTGCATCCCTTCCACGATTATTAGTATTAGTAAGAAGAGCCTCTTGTTTCATCTGAGAAAGAGCATGAGCACAATCCATGCATAGTTGATCAGCATCTGGAAACACATCTTCTGCCGCCATTGCTATGAGCTTGCCTTTTCCTGCATAGCTCTGAAAATGTGCTACCAGCCCCTGCCATAAACACAAACAGCTGACGCAGTGTTAGTGTTTAGAGACCGACCTGGGGCAGAGCAGACAATGTTGCAACTATGTGTGGGACAGGATTCCACTGGGCCTAATACGTTTGAAAATGTAAGTGTGGTGTTCGACATCATTCTCAACATCAGCTCGGCAGGTGGCCGCCATCCCAGTGAGCGTAACACGAAGTCTACAAGGGAATAGGTAAATTGCGCTTACAATGATACCTTATTTTGGTTGGAGTAAGCCTTCACTAGTCGACAATATTCTAGAAATTGGTTCTGCTGCTTTACTGCAATGGGGAGAACCCACATGCCCAATGCATTCCCCCAGCTGGCTCTCTCACTCTTTTTCATCATCTCTTCAACCTTCTGAAAGAAAACAATCTGTAAAATTTAGTACAAATCATTTTGATCTTACACAAGAGAGTTTTAGTATTACGATGGAGGCCTAGGGACGATCTGATATTCACTAGAATTCTTGGGTATCTCCAATTTGCTCCATCTTTGGCTGCAAATTTCGAAAATGGGCTATTATTAATCTCACTTAATTGACTGTATACTACTATTAGTAGTTAGTGTGATTGTAGGTGTCATTGTATGATCCGACAGGCTAAATTTTATTAACCATTGGTCCAGATAACAAAATATTATAATTGTGGCTCTCTCTACTAGAGTTATGATGACTTCATTATTTCTATAGCCATCCAGCCACACACAAAGGCAACAAGGTAAATATCATATACCTTTGAACATTGAATATTTGACTACGTAATGAAAAAAGTGTTAAATGTCCCATGGTGAAATATGCATAAACCACCAATAAGCCACCTATATCAATAACATGTGTGGATACAATTTAGATATACAACCAAATCTATAGAATCTACCGATGTTTAGGTTATGAAGACAAGATACACAATGAGTCAATACTTACAACATAATCGATTGAAATACCGCTCGAACCCTGCCGAAAGCATTCCAGTGACGACATCATTTACGGTCTGCATAATCAATTCAGTAAACATTAGATCAGATGTCTATGAATTGCATCAGATATATTTTTAAAAGGGGTTCGGTACTAATGGAAATATGTGTATACCCCATTAATAGCTTTTTTTCACTATGGCAATGTCGTCCAGATCCACTGTAACATGATTAAGACGCCTGGCATGAGACAGTACATCTGGAGTTCCTCTAAACATTTTGCTGTCTTCAATCCACACGTAAGTCGCGGCAAGATGGAGCAAAATCAAAGCATTATACCATAAGGAAACCATCACAGTCCATGTTACTTGCAGCATGTCAGTCAAAACTTCTTTTCTTTTTGAATTGTTCATATAGTGGGCATGGTTTCTGGATTAGTGCGTTTACTGGTGCAATCCAAGAAGAGGGACATGAGAGAGACGCAAACTCCTATGCAGTGGTGAATTCTAAAAAGTACACTAGCTTCTGCCTCTGCTGATCTGTAGTTTAGTACATGGATTTGCCATAGAGAAATGGAGGGGTCAAGGGGTGGAGCAGTTGCCAGGGTGGCTGTATACATCTCAACAAAATCACAACTCTCTATAACGGGCACTAAGCTCTGCCATTATTATGTGATCGTCTATATTAAAATCCTTCACAGCCCATTTTTCATTCCCGTTTTTCGATTTCACCTGCATCCAAAAACATACGGTAAGCTCCAAATTATTCGAAATATAATTTACAAAAGTGGTCTGGATCAAATTATATGAAACTGATTTTTATGGGGCGATTCAAGAAAATAGTTTTCAACTAAATTTGTAATTATCCATTCATAACTAATGATTCAAAAGTGATGGGCTTATAATGCACTCCAATATTTAACAATTTTGTATGTTAATTTCTTTTTGGGATTGATTTGAAAAACTTTGGTCAAGTTTTCAACGTGTTAAGTATATGACGTTTACATAGAACAGTTCACAGAACTTATTTCTCAATGAAATGTTTCTTTTATGAACAGGATAATCTTATATACTATTAAGTTTTAAAAAGTCTTTTTAATAATATTAACAGTTTATTTATCATTCATTACATTAATATAATAAATATCAGATAGACCATCCATACTCGGCAAACAAAAAAATGGATTTTTATAAATTAATTAAAAATTGAACAGCTGAATCGAAAAAGAAAAAATCATACCATGGTATAATTTTCCACAAAACCGTATAAAAATGAGTCTCACTAAAACTCCAAGTTGCTAAGTTATCATAAATATCATATGCTCATAAACAAATATATATCTAAATACTGACCAGAATGCCGGAAAACCGCTTGTGTTTGCTGAGAGAGGATTGCAGAGCTGTTTTCATGGAAGGAACATGGACTGGACTGATTTATTGAAGCCTGTAATAATCAAGATGTATGAATCAATTAATTTATTTCGCCATATGGATCCAACAGGTGACAAGGGTTCCTCCTTTTCGCCACAGAAATCATTCTTTTTTTCTGATAATCTGCTTCAATCCTGAAGGGTGATGAGGCTGAGCCATTGGAATTTCCTCTTCCTCTTCCTCTTCTTCCACGAGTATAATATCATTTTTTATTGGAATAAACGATATACAACTTACCTGACAGGTGTGTAACATGCATTCTGCGTTTCCACTGAATAAAAGATCGAGTGAGGAGCTGTTTTTGAAATGAAGTTAGTATGCAGAGTCGGCAAACTTATACTTATACATAAAAAAGAAGAGTTGGCAAAATTATATTACTCCTAATCAGCAAGAGAAGTGAGCGAAAATCAGTTAACAATCGGTCCAAATGCCCAAAGTACTTAACGGGTAAGTTTCAATGCATTCTGAACAGACATTAGTTGACAGGATATGCACGTAATCACGTCTTCGTTAAAGTATCTGTTGGGGTCACGTCATCGTTGAAATGGAAAGATTTTAATCACTCGAAACAAAACAATGGCCAGCATTTCAATTCACATTAAAACTACCCAAATCTAGTAAGGCTCAGCGTTTTGAACAAGTACACTTTTTTATTGAATATCTGAAACTTACAGATAAACAGTTACACAGAAACTCATAATATTTTAAGTATATTTTATGGTTTAATTTTGGATTATTTTTTCAACTTTAATTTTGAATAAATAAAACGATTTATCGGTTTCCTTAGTAATTACAGATTCTTAATTCTAAAATTTCACTTTTCATTTTTTCTTTCCACATATTCTTATTTGAAACATGTTTTTCTTATAGTATTATTAAGTTGCTATAGTTATTATTGAATATAATAATATATTTTATATTTTATTCTATATTATGACAAGGTAGGTCTGGTTGATAGCAGAAAATTGTTAGTATAGTATGATGGGCAAGCGTGATCAGCTAGCACACTAGTACCTATCACGAGGTCACATGGTCGCATGCTCATATTGATAATATTTTAGATCATAAAATACTATCTATTTTTTAGTTGGACTGTTTCATATGTAAGGTGAAAATTTGATTAGAATATCAAAATAGTAAGGAATCATTTTTGTGTGTGGGTGTGTGGGTGGATGGGTAGGTGTGTGTGTGTTTGTGTGTTTTCTTTTTCTACCATAAAATATATTCAGAAAATTTTATTACTTGAAGTTTGGCCATCAAATCTAGTCTTTAGGAGAGATGTGTCATACTAGTTCACTTTATGTTTTTTGTTTTATACTACCACATAGATGCCACATAAGTATGTTAATATTAATTCATTTCAAAGTTCATCATGTTTTTAATTTATATTTTCCTTGTTGTATATAAGGCATCTAATAGTTATGAATCTTACATATCATGATGTGAATAGTTATTATCAGAGAAAAGAGAGGCAACTAATATGTAGTCATATAGCTACTTTTGTGTACTACTATGACAACTATAGAGTATTATGAAGTCAAAACCCATTTCAATTATTAGACCATATTCACCTATTCGCTTCTTTCCACTAATGTTATTAACTTATAAATCATTTTTATTTTTCTTACACATTAGTAAATCTATTAATCAAAAATTAAGAAGATAAAGTACAAGGATGTCTAGAGTAAAAATATTGTTGATTGGTATTCACGATCCAACATCAAAGATGAAAAAAATCATGACAATAAACTAAATTACTATATATAAAGCTCATTGAGAACACAACTATATATTAAGATTCCTAAAACAACATAATATCAAGCACAAGAAATAACAATAGAAAGAGGAGGTTGAAGATCATCCTTGGGAAGTAGAACATTCCTCAAAAAAGATATCCAAATAGTGGATCCAAATCCACTCAATGAGAAATATCTTATAGATCCAAATGCACAAGCACCTCCACCTAAGAGGAGGAGGAACAATAATCTCAATTTGATCACCAACATGCACTATAGATGTCCAAAAAGATGGCTCATTGGAAGCTTTACAACATGCCTAAGGGATCCATCCCCTTTTCTACAAAGGATGGGGAGAAATGACTATGTGAATGGCTTTACTGATGTCTAGGCATTGGTGGTGGGCATAGGAGATTCACCTAGCAAAACTGTGGTATAACACATTCATTCATAGGGTATTAAAAGATAAACCTAATTTTCAATTCTACCTATAATATTTTATTAACAATAGCCCCTCCCGTGACAACATTCAAATTAAAATGCCTCCTATTTTTACTAAGTATCCTACTTACCCTTTTCTTCATAACAATTTGTTTACCCCTTTTTACTTCTACCCATCATGTGTTGAATGGAACATGCCATGTCCACCACATAATTGATGACTTCATAAAATAGTATTTTTAAAAAAATGGAGTTTTAATTCATTCAAAACCTATTATCAATTACCTTAAGATTAATTTTAACTACTCATCGATTATGCAATTTTAATGACATATCAATGGTCATTCACATTCTTAACATGGATAAATAATTCTATTTGTGTAATTAAATATATACAATCCTATTTTTATACCAATTGGGGTGATCCCTATGAAAATTAATAGTTCATTCTTTAGAATCCTTGAAGTGATAACTATTATAGTGGATAAGGTTGGTTAACTATCTAAGTTCACTGAAAATTCAGAAATTATATCTCTATTATCAAAAGTTGTTCATACAGTCCTTTCATAATTTCAATGGCTCAAAACAAAGGCAACATTAAGTGAATGGGGAAGACCATCAATTGTAATCCTTATGTACATTACTTGATAGAGAGACTATGACTAGTATATTATATAGATTATCACATATCGATAATTCATTAACTTGGATTCCTTATCAAAATATGATTATCTTTCAAAGATATGATGAGAAGGGATTCATTAACAAAGTCAACAACCATAGAGAGTAATGTTTAAAATATATATTGTAGCTCCAACATGAGTTTTTCCACCATTCAATTGTTGCATAAAGGCCAAGTTTATGTAGCATAAAATCTACCATGAGATCTCTAATGCATGATATAAGGCATATCAAAACCTACTAGATTATATTTTCTCCATAGAATAGGCCATGGGGTCAAATCACAAGAAGAGAGAAGATCGCAGACCATGCAAATGCCTTTTTTGAATAATTGTAGTGATTTTTTTACTTTGCGTTTCAACAAGTAGAAGGCTATTGTTAGACATAATAGATGACCACCATTAATTATGATTGTCGAATAAAATACTAGATCTGAATTTATACCCAACCTCTTGGAGAAGAAATTTAACTATTTCAAAGGTTCTCCATATAATTTTGGCCACAAAAGACCCCTCAATTTTTATAGAGATAGAGGTAATGCGTAAAATCTACAATCCAATATTTTTCCAACCAATATTACTATAAGGAGAGTCTATTTTATTCCAACATGCCAAAGAAGGATTTCTATCATCAATCCCATCAATGGGATAAACTACCCATTTTATGCATATAGAAATGGTCTGCCTATATATGTATATAATCCATATACCTCCTTTATCTTGTGGGAGGAAAAATAATTACATGCCACTTTATAGAAACCTCTAGTTTGATTAACAATATGTAACAACCTATATTTTTTTTTAAATCAACTTCAGGTTATTCTTGACACCATTCATAACTAACGCAAGGCAAATTATTTCATGAAAAGGATGATCAAGTTCATATCTTTGTTTTACCAAACAATGGTATATGACTAAGGTTATAAATTCCTACTAATATTATTAGGAATTTGCTTTAACAAATCAATAATAATATTTGGGTGTATCAGTGTACTAAATGTAGATTCATACACTAAAATTTGATTACTAGAGCCATGGCATTCCTAAATGGACTAGTATCATCTTTTAGCCTTAACTAAATGCATGTACTTGACATAATACAATCCACACTATGATAATGTAGGTAAGATAAACTCTAATCAAGATTACAAATCAAACGTCAAGAAGATTGATAATAAACTAAGGTAGAAAAATTTCAATTCAAAGTATAATAATCATCATACTAAGCATCCACATTCAATGATTAATATAATTATGTGATCAAAAATACTTGAGCTTCTAGTTTATTTATAAAAGTAATATAATGCAATTTGTTTGAAATTATTTCTTTCATAAATACATGTCACATGAAGTATATTACCATAAATTAGGGCTAACTACTTATGTCATCTTGATTTGTGCTAGGATCGTTGCTCTCATGGATTTACAAAAATAATGTTAAATCAATTCAGCAAGAGGATCTAAATTAAGTAAAATTGCATTATTGATTCTTATTATTGATAAACATTACCACATACATATATAATTACATTAATTATAATCACCTTTAATATTTAATTTGCATAATAATTAAATCCACAACATTTTAATTAAGTGTATGCATTCAACCATCCCATATTATCATATAGTAAGAAATTACTATATGTACAATATGCTAGTCATATAGTTTATTTTTATACTTTAATACTTACCATTATATTTTTATTTCAACAACTATGATTATATTTTGTATATTGATGACTTAGATAATTTCACAAAGTCATTTGATTCTTTATCTATGTCACTTCAGAAACAAATCATCATACTATAACTTATTCAACAAACTTATTCTTTTATTTGATGAAAGACAAGGTCATAATAAATCTTCTTATTTACTAGAACACCTTACCAATTTCCTTCTTCATCATTAGTGACTTACTAAAATAATTGAACATAAAAATTATACAATAATTTAAGGCATCTCATCTCAACATCAATAATTATATTCTAGATTTTTTTTCAAAGACTGATAAGTATTCATTTACAATGTAAAATTGGTTAATAAAACCATCTAAAATTAGCATGATTTTTAATGAACTTATTACATCTAGTATTCACGTTATATTTTAGTATTAAACTTAATAATTATAAATCCATATATAATTTTTTTTAAATGAATCTACATCTCTTGAACTCCCATGCTTAGTCATAAAAAGAGTTATAACTTATTTTCATTGAACTCAATAGAATTGAATATAATATTCACACTTTGACTATATCAATCCATGAATTAGAATAATCCCTCATAATTGATAAATATAAAATATATAAGACAAGACCTACTTATATTATGTTATGAATACCAAAAAAAAAGGATTATAACATAATACTTATAGCATCTTTATGGCTTTTATAAGTTACCTTTTAGAATTGTAAAACTCTATAATATAATAATCAACCAAATAATGCCTTGTCAACATATTAAATTAGTAATTCATTCATTGATGAAAATGACAAAAGAATGAAACTTCTCAAAATTAACCATTAGATTACTTATTATATTCTTCTTAAAAACATAATAAATATTTATTATCTCCAAATCAAACAACAAGTCTGCCTTTCCAAACACAACATACAAATATATATTTAAATAATAGATTCAAGGATGAAAATCTAAAGATCACATCTCTAATTAATAACCATTATTTTACATTGGTACTTATACAAAAATAGAAATCAACATATATGCCCATATAATAAAAACATAAAGTAATGTTATAGCCACTTCATAACTAGACAACATAACAACTTATAATCTCCAACTTTGAATAACCTATTCAATACACTTAATGAATGTCTATACAAAGAAATGTATTTTCTATATAATACAATGAGACATTGATTTATATCATGTTTTTACACTAAATAATCACATAATAGGAAAACCAAATACATGAAGAGACAAAGCACTCAAATCATCTTTCAAAGAGTAATATGCAAACACCCCACTTTTCCTGCCCAATGAGCCCTCCATTAATGGTCCTAGACCACCCCATCCATATATTTGATGTGGATTTAAATAGTATGGTTTATATAAGGGTGAATCAATAACAAATATTCTAAGCTTTGTAAATCAACAACATAAAATAATGAAAAAATTTGAATTAAATATAACGCATGAAATAAATTACTCATGATTATCGTTAGTACTATCATTTAAATTATTAATACATCTATTTAACTTAAAAAAATTTAAATAATGATTATTTAATCCATTGAATTCAAACAAGATATACATATGAATATACCATACATGTATATATTAATCAATAGTACTAAAGCTATTGACAACCACTTCAATTCTCCACCATTATCCTCAACAAATAATAAACCTCAAGAGTCTAAATCATATTGACACTAAAAATTCATGACACCAAAAAGAGTCATCAAAATATACTCAAAGTGGAAATAATACAACTCAAAATTGCATATTAATCCTTAAAAATGCAATAAGATTGAAATAACATACAAACTCAATTGAAACTTCCACAAGACCTTATGCTCATGTAAGTTCATTTAAGATAATACTAGTTTAACAAAACCTTATTGGTAATATAGAAAAAGCATCTACAACCATTTTCAAACTACATAAAAATGACTATCAATAAATACAATCCAAAATATGTTTTCCATAGCCATATTATAGAATCATTCCATAAAAATAATTTAATTATAAAATTATAAATAAATAATTGAAACCCATCCCTTCGAAAATGGTAGTAATAACCTATTCAATAACAAAAGCATGTGGCTTAACAAAAGTTACTTCTATAATACATTTAACTATAGATTCAATAACACTCAATAAAAAATAAAATACATAGTTGAGTGCCCAAACCATACTTCACACCACAAGGGAAACAAACCCATAACATTCAAATTTGAGTATATTCAATTATATGCTAACCATTAGATTATGGATTCATTGTGAAGTCTAAAAACTTCACAATAAACCTAAAATGGTTCATTAGTTCTTTTAGTTATACCCTATTTTAATAGAAGACAAAATAGCTATTATATTATACTCCAACTCAAATAAAAATGATATCACTTATTTTTTTAATGCACCCCTAATGTAGAAAGATACCATGGAATCTTGAGAAAAATAATAATCTATTTTTCCTATTTGTACCTAGTCGATCACTCACAAACTCTACTAACTACCATTAAATCCTACATTGGTCTTGCATTTTATCTGTGAATAACTCATAACATGACTAAAATAAACCATCATCACTTCTACCCAAAATGAAACAAAAAAATTGAACTAAAAATAACAAACCAATCCTACTAGATCTTTGATGGCCTTCAACAACCAATTCAGTAGAGTTCAACTAGGGCTTGGTCAAATAAGCTTACCATATAACCAAATGACCAAATAAAAATACATTGAAATGACTCAATAAGTTAACCTTTGGATTTGAGTCATGATGACATAATTCTCAATGAATTCAAAACCAAAGTTTGAAATGCCATGATTTAAATAAGAATACTAATGAAGAGCGCATGACCTAGTCATGGTCCCTTCCTCAAGCTTACACATTCAAGTCACCAAATGGTTAAAACGCCAACTCAAAGCCATATAGTATTCATAATAATCAAATGTATCTCAAAGCACTCAATAAAATCTAATGCACATGTTCCTAGCATACACCAAATTTTAAGCTTCATGTAATCTCTGAATTTTCCAATAAGCCATATAAAACAAAGCTAAGTTTATGATTTTTACACTTGATGTCAAAGTAAAAGAACAACATGAAATTGATTATCACAATAATTATAAATAAATTCAAATCAAGAAATAATAATGCAGTCACTGACTAATATAAAACTACATTACTTGTCAACCAATTGAATAAGGAAATGAAATAGTGAAAATTTACTAAATCAAAATCAAGCTCAAATTCTCATGGATTGAAAGGTCACTAGCTCATTTTTGCCCTTTTGTGCCCTCTGCTATTGAGCACCAAATCTAACCTAGTTCAATTTATTTTTTCATGTTCTTACAATCATCTAGAATGATACATCAGTACTATCTAAATAGGAAAAAATATATCGAAGATGATAAGGAATTTTAATTTGAATGACATGTATTGATTTTTTAAACAATTTAATGAAATCATACTTAACAATATAAACATGTATAGCATGAAACATATCATAATAATATCACAAAATAGAGTCATAATATCATCCAAATAGAAGTTCAATGGCTACTAACACATCTAAGAAATATGCTAACTAGTAAACAAATGTGCAACCAATAATGTTATAGACATGAAATAGAGAATGCAAACTAAGGTTATGACATTGTCTCCCACTTAAAAAGAAGTAATATTGATGAATAAAATAGATAAATATAATGTTCTTTGAAAATATTCTCATCTTTATAAGAATCATTATGCTTAGGTAAAAAATCTCATTGGACCAAAATTGGATAAATTTGTTTATTTCACAATCTAATATTATGATGGTCTAGGATCTTTACTAGTTCAAATTACATCTTTTCCTCTTCTAAAACCTAAATAGTTTTTCAATCTAAAATATGAGAAAGATAAGATATATATAAATTTTTAATAAAGCAATATGAAAAACATCATGAATCTTGGATAATGATGGGATAAGGGATAATCATTAGGAAATAGGGCTAAATCTTTTTTATAATTTCAAAGGGTCCAATAAATCTAGGAGCTAATTTATAATATGGTCCAAATTAAATAACATTTGGTTATAGTCTAACATGAAAAAGTACTTTTTCACCAACATTAAATTAATGAGTTATTTTTAAATTTGCATAGCTCTTTTTCTATTTAAAGCATCCTTCCAAATTTCATATATCAAAGTCATTTGCACATCATATTCTTATATAATATCAAGACCAGTAATGACTCTATTTTCTAGGTTGTCCAAGCTAAGAGGAGTTCTAAATTTACACCCATAAAAAGCTTAAAATGGAACCATTTTAATTACATAGTGATAAGAAATATTATGAATAAATTGAATTAAATACATGAAATGTTCTTGTTTATTTTTTTGATCCATAACATACATTCTTAGCATATCCTCAACCACTTGGTTAAGCTTCTCCATTTGACCATCCATTTTTGGGTAATACAAAGAGATAAAATTTGAATGTGTTCTAAATGTTGTAGTTAATATTTTATAAAATATTGATTTATATAACTTATCTCTATCAGATATAATGAGTTATGACATGCCATGTAGAAAAATGAATTATTTCACAAAGCACTATATAAACACAGAAGCATCATGAGTCATATTCTAGTAATAAAATGAGCTACTTTTGTAAATTTATCAATCATAAAAAGATATTATCATGCTTGTTATGTGAGTTTTATAAGCTATGAATGAAATCAAGTGATATAGTACTCCATTTACCTTATGGAATTTCATAAGGGTAAAACAAACCGTTGGGATGGTAATGTTTTGATTTTACCCATTAATGTTTCAAACATTTTTCCATAAAACTAGGAACATAATGTTTTAAACTAATCCAATAATAATACTTTTCAGCTCTTGTGTCATCTTTGTGACACTTATATGAGTAAAATGAGATATTATATGTAGTTATTTCAATAAAATATTTTTTAATTCCCTATATTTGGGCATAAAAATTCTATTTTTATGTCTTAAAGGTACATCACTTTTAACACAAAAATGAATAAATTTTCTTTATATAGCTTCATCTTCCAAACCTATAATTTCTTCATAGTAAAATTCATTAATAATTTGTTATTCCAAAATAGCAGTTCTAACATTAACTTACAAAATAGATAAGGTAGTGAGATGCATAAGTTAGTTGAGATCACCAATGACACAATTCTAATTACCTTTAATATTTATAATGCCCATATTAAAATTACTCATAAATTTTATCCATCTATGCTAACAAATATTAATATCATCTTAGATGAACAAATATTCTAGGCTACGATGATCATATGTAACTTTGAAATTCTTACCTAAGAGAAAATGTTTCCACTATTTTAAATCATGTACAATAGTAATAAACTATAAATCATACATGGGGTAATTATTTTCATTTTTATCTAGCTTACATGAATAAAATGGCACAACTTTTCCATCCTACATAATAATATAACTAAAACCCTCCTTATAGGCATCAAACTAGATTTCAAAATTTCTATTAAAATATAGAATAATAAGTACATGTATTATAGTTAACATATTTTTAACCCTCTAAAAATCTTCTTCATATGCCAAAGTCTAAATTAATTTTTTACCTTTGATTTTTAAATAAGTAATGGGGTTAACCAACCTAGGAATGTTTTCCATAAACCTTATATAATAACCAACAAATCCCATAAAGCTATGTACTTCATGTACATTTGTAATGGAATACCACTCTTGAATAGATTTTATTTTTGTTAGATATATAACAATGCAATCTTTGTGAATAATAGGTTCTAAATAATGTATTTTAGTTTGAATAATATACATTTGGAAAGCTTCCCATAAAGTTTATGTTACCTTAATACTTGCTACTCATTTTCAATTTAATTATTAGAATAGATCAATATATAATCTAGGAAAACAAGAAAAAACTTATCCAAATAACCCCTAAATACACTTTTTACAAGATTCATAAGAGTAGAAGGTGAATTTGTCAATTGAAAGGGCATTACCATGAACTTGTAATGATCATACTGAGTATGAAAAGTTATCTTATGGATGTGTTCTTACTTGATTCTTAGTTGATGGTAACTTAATCTCAGATTAATTTTATAAAATACTATTTCACCTTTAACTTGGTCAAATAAGTCATCTATCCTTGGTAAAGGATAATAATTCTTGATATTGACCTTATTAAAAATGAAATAGTTAAAACATAGCCTAAGTGTACCATCTTTATTTTTCATAAACACAATAAAAACACCCTAAGCAAATACACATTGCCTAATTATTTTATTTTCTAATAGTTCTTAAAAATCATCCACATTCATATGATATGGAGCTTTGGATACAAAGGTAACCCCACTCATAACATCAATGGTAGAATCAAATTCATGCCTAGTAGGAAGCCTAGGAAAAGTTTCAAGAAAAACATCAAAAAAATCATTCATAAAATAAAAATGCTAGTTATTAGTTTCCTTATTCAATTTTATCTCTTGCTTTTCAATAGCATAAATGTTTTAGCCTTTTCACACAGTATTTTTAAGCTACTGGTTGAAAGTAGCTTTCACACTTAAATCTTATTAACAAATTAGATTTTAACAGTTTTTCCTAAGTCATTACAACATTAAATCAGTTTATTAACATATTATAATGCATATTTATGTTGTTATAACCATTCCATTCCTAAAATAAGGTCAAAAGACCCCAAAAGTGCTAAAAACTAGTTTACTCTAGTTGAAAAAACTCATAAACTAAGATATATTTATTATAAACATTCAAAAATAGGTACCATTTTCCTTGTAATAAATTAAAAATTCCATCATTACCTTAAAATAATATAATTTTCATTATATTTATAAATAACATTACAAGAAACAAAAATATCAATTTGACTAGAATCAATTAGAACTAAAACAAAAAAATCAGCTAGATTACCTCTGATTTCAATAGGATTGGCCTAAAATTCAAAATTCCTATTATTCATAGCTGCAAACACCCTAGTATTAGCTTATTTCACCAAATTTAATTTATAATAGTTACTTTTGTGGTGATTATAACCATGTTTGACCCTATAGTAGGTAAATTGTGATTTCTTTGAGTCTAATATATTGAATGTCCCAGTTTGGGAAGAGTTCTAAATCTTAAAAATTTATCTTATACTTATAAATTATGAAAAACACTACTTATCCTTGTAATTTTATTTATTTTATTTAAATTTATGGATGTAAGAGAAATATTTTTAGCTTTAGATTGTTCTCTATTAAGTTTCAAATAATGTCTCACTTTCTACCAAGACATTTCTTTCTCTTCTACCGTATGGGAAAATTCAATGGTAGTAGACAAATTTTTTAGGTTGGTCATATTGATGTCATCCATTAATATTTACTTCAATCCAATTTTAAACTTTTTTAGCTTGGTTTCCTCATCATGCATATAGTTCACATGACACAAGAAATTTAGGAATTTATTCTCATATTCTATTACAAATATATTTTCTTGCTTTAACAACTAAAAATATATTATTTTTTTATATTTGAAATTATCATGAAGATACCTATTTTGAAATTAATTTTCAAAAATAGGCCAATTTTAAAAGTTTGATAACACTTTAAAGCACATATATGGTTCTACCAAAGGTTTGATGTTCCAACCAGCCGATAAGCAACTACCATTTCCTTCACATTTGAGGTCATGTTATGTAGATTGAAATATTTACATAGGTTAACCATCTATGTATCATATATATCACCTTATTATTCACCTTAAAATGGATTACTTGGAAGATTTTTAAGTTATCTAATGATGTGATAAACCACATTTCAAGGCATCTCTTGAATTACTTGATCTCTTACTTGTCTTTCATCTAATCAGGGTAATTATTCATATGTAATACCCTCAATATTATTAATCCTACATTATTAAGATTCCAAATTACTTTTTAAGTTATTAAAATTAATTAATATTCCTTTAATTAATTCTTATTGAATAGGTGTGGGATGTTGTTTATTAACATTTTCATTGGGTTCCAACACATTGCTACTAGTATTATTAACATGAGTTTCTTCTATACTAGGGTTAAGGTTTTAGGATCCATGACCTCTAAATATTATCCTAATTCTTCATGTACCTCTACCAATATTATCAATTATTAGATTATTTTCATCATCTAACCCCTTGATCTAGTTCTTAGCATCCTGAGGTGAAACAACAAAAATATAAGTAGGTAAAAGTAAATTTCTTTACCAAAGTTACCTAGAACACACAACTTGGGCTCTGATATCAAAATATAACAACTCACTTTTTTAAAAATAAACATTGATTTTAATCAACATCATTTCAATTTAATGGAAGGAAAACTATTTCATTTCTAATCAAGTCTATAATTGTCTTATACCAAACATAAATATCTATCTAATGTTATGAATTCCTATTGATACTATTAGGAAGTTACTTTAAATAATAAATAATAATATTGGGGTGTACCAGTGTGCTAAATATACATTCATACACTCAAATATGATTACAAAAACTATGGCATTCTTAGAAAGGACAAATACTAACTTTTACCCTGAAATAAATGCCTATAATTGACATAATACAATCTATACTATGGCCATGTAGGAAAGCTAAACTCTAACTCAGGTTATAGTTCCAAATCAAGAAGATTCACAAAAATCTAAGGCATAAATAATTTCATTAAAATGGAAGAATAATTATGCATTCAATTATTTACATAACTATGTAAATAGCAAGACTTGAGCTTGTAGTTTATTTCCAAAACTAATAAAATGCAATTTGTTTGACATTACTTCACAAATACATGTTATGTGAAGTATATTAACATGAATTATGGATAATTTCTTATGTCATCATAAATTGTGATAAGATCATTAATCTCATTAATTTACAATGATAACATTAAATTAATCATGGGGATCTGAATTAAGCAAAATTGCATTATTAATACTTATTATTGATGAACATTGCCACATACATGGATATTACATCAACTAGAATCATCTCCAATTTTTAATACAAATAATAATTAAATAAAAAATATTTTCTTATGTGTATGCATTCAACCATCTCATATTATCATATATTAATAACTTACTACATGTACAATATGCTAGTCATATGGTGTATTTATACCAGGATAAAGAATAAAACATCATCAAAAAATATTTAATACTTTAACATGTTATTGATATTTAAATAACCATGCTTGTGTTTTACATATTGATCACTTAGATAATTTCATGAATTCATTCAATGCTTCATCTATGTCACTGCAAACATAAATTATCTTTATATAGCTTATTTGATGATTTATTTAATGAAAGAATAGGTATATAAACTCTTTCTATTTACTATAATAACGTACAAATTTCATTCTTCATCACTCGTGACTTATTAAAATAGCTTAACATAAAAATTAGACAAGAATGTAAGGCATATCATCTCAACATCAAGAATTATAATCTAGAACTATTATGAAGATTGATAAGTATTTTTATTATATTGATTAAAAAACAAGTTTTTGAGGGTCCTGTAACCCTTTACAAAAGATAAAACATTTAATCTCCAATGAGATGCCAAAAATAGTATCCCATGGAAATTGATAAGTATTTATTTACCATAAAATTGGTTAGTAATGTGAACTAATATTAGCATGAGATTTAATTAACTTGTTATATATAATATTAATGTTATATTTTATTCATCAACCTGATTAATAATTATAAATACAAATATCAAAATAATTTTTTATTGAATCTACAATGCTGAAATCCCATGCTCAATCCCAAAAAGAGTTATAACTTCTTTTACATTGGTAGTTACAAGAGAAAATAAATCAACATATATGTCCATATAATAACAACATAAAATAATGTTACAATCACTTCATAATTAGATAACATAATAGCTTATTGTTTCCAACTCTTAATGACTAATTCAATACACTTACTAAATATGTCTATACAAATAATTGTATTTAGTATCATATAATGAGATATTGATTTATATCATGTGTTTACACTAAATAACCACATAATAGGAAAACCAAATACATGAAGAAAAAAATCACTCAAGTCATCTTCCAAAGAGTATCATGTAAACACCCTACCCATCCTACTCAATGAGTTCCCCTTTAGTATCCCTAAATCACACACCATTCATCAATTATATGTGGAGTTCAATAATAGGGTGTATATAAGGGTGAATCAGTAACAAAGATTTTGAGCTTTGTAAATTAGGAACATAGAATAATGACAAGATTTGACTTAAATATAATATATGAAAGAAATTACTCATTATTACCATTAGTATTATCATTCAACCCATGAAAAGATCCACTAGATTTCCTTAGATTAAATAATTGTGTTTTAAAACATTGACTTCAAATAAGATATGCATGTGAATATACCATATAGGTATTTATTAATTGATAGTACTAAATATTTTCACAAACCCTTTTTTTATCCACCATTATCATCTAAAAATAATATATCAACAATATAAATCATGTTGACACTAAAAAGAGGCATGACACCAAAAAGAGTCATCCAAGTATATAAAAAATAGAAAAGAATCCAACTCAAAATTTGCATATTAACCCTCATAAAATGAAATAAGATTTAAATAGAATACAAACTCAGTTTCAAATTCCACATGATCTTATGCTCATGAAAGGTCATTAAGGACAACATAGGTTTACCAAAACCTTATCAGTAATATAAAATAAGTATCTACACCCATTTCACAACTATATAAAAATGACTATCAACAAATACAGTATAAAGATGTTTAGAATAACCACATTATATAAACATTCAAAACAATTAGTCAAATTATAAAAGAAAAAAAAATAAACAAAAATGACTCTTTCAAAAATGATGGTAATAATATTTTTTATACCAAAATCAAGAGTATTAACCAAAATGAGTTCTATAATAAATTTAAACAAAGCCACAATAATACTTAATAGAAAACAAACTACATATCTGAGTACCTAAACCATGCTTTGAGCCACAAGGAAAATAAACCTAAAAAATTCACATTCATGTATATTCGACTATACATCAACCATTACATTATAGATTTGTAGTGAAGTCTATAGATTTAACAATAAACCTACAATGGTTCATTATTACTTTTGGTTATATCCCATTTCAAAAGAACACAAAATAACTATTATATTATAGTCCAACTCAAATAAAAATGAAACCACTTACTTGTTGAATGCACTCCTAATTTAAAAATATATCTTGGATTCTCGAGAAAAACAACAATCTATTTTTCCTCTTTGCACCTAGATAATCACTCACAAACTCTACTAACTTCCATTACAGCCCATAATGGCCTTGCATCGTATCCATGAACAACTAATAATATGACTTTAAAAAACCATCAAAATTCAATAAAAAAATGGAACAAATAGTCATAAATCACTCGTACTTAGTCTTCAGTGGCCTTCACTAAAATATTTGGTAGAGTTTAGCTAAGGGTTGGCTAACTGAGCTCACCACATAAACAAATGACCAAATAAAAATAATTTTTAACTAATTAATAAGATGACCTTAGGATTTGGGTCATCATGACCTAATATCCCAATGAAGTTAAAACTAAATTACAAAATTCCATGATTTAAAAAAGAAACTAATGAAGGCCACATGGCCTAATCATAAACCCCTCATAAAGCTCACACATTTATGTCATTAAATGGTTCAAACACCAAGTTAAATCCATACAACATTCATAATAAACAAAACCATCTCCAAGAACCCAATAAAATCTAATGCATATGTTCCTATCAAAGATTGAATTTCAAACTTCATGTAATCTCTTGATTTCCAAACAATCCATATTACAAAAAGCCAAGTTTTTTATTATTTCACTCAATGTCAAAGCAAAAGAGAAACATGAAATTTATTACCAAATTAGTCATATATAAATTCAAACCAATAAATTAGAACACATTCAAAAAATTATATAAAACCACTTTGCACATCAAAAACTTGAATAAGAAAACAAATAGTCAAGAATAACTTAATCAAAATAAACATAGAATCTCACAATTTGAAAGATCACTAGTTCATTTTTTACCCTTTTGTACTCTCTATTGTTGAGCACCAAATTGAACCTTACTTATTTTCCTTTTTGGTATTCAAGAAATCATTAGAATGATACATGAATAGTATCTAAATTGAATAAATTTATCAAAGATAATAATAAATATAAATTTGTGTAACATAAAACAATTATATAAAGAATTGATAAAATCATCCATGACAATATAAATGTGTCTAGCATACAAAAATCATAATAATATCTTGGAATAAAGTCTCGATATCATCTAAATGACATTTTAATGGATAATAACATAGCTAAAAAATATTCCATGCAATAAAAAAGTGTGAAAGAAACAATTTTATATACATGCACCATAATATGCATGTTGAGGCCATGACACATTAATCTAAATAAAATATCTATGAAAATTTGTAATCTTATCATAAGTTGATTAATAATAATGTTTGTTCATGTGAAATAAAATTCATATCTTTAATTTAATCTTGCTTTATCCAAACTGGAATGGAAGGAAAGGAAATCAAAGGGAATGAAACATGAAACAATTTGAATTACTTCAAATCATTAAGAAAAATGAGACAAAGGTGAAAACTGATACAATGATAGGTAGGTATGATTCCTCATCATAATAATATATGGAAGTGTAGGAAAACATGATAACATGGTTTATTGTGTAGTTTTTATTTAAAAATGAAATAAAAACACAAGATGAGAATAGGGGATCTCAAACTTGTATCCATTTCTTAACATTCTAGAAAATGAACACTTCGTTGAAAAAATGTGTTTTTGGAATAAAATGGTGAGTTTATGAAGAGAGCTTGGTCATATCCAATATTTTTAAATTCAACTCATAAAAGAGAAACCTATGTGTGTGCAATAAAATCAAAATATTTTTTTTTTTAGGAGGGTTTGGTCATATCCATGGTCTTACACTGAAACTCATTAAAGAGAAACCTAAGAGGCTGAACAAAGCATGTAAAAATAAAATGTTAGAAATGGTATTTGTGAGGAAGTTCTAGTCCTATCCATGGTATTACATTTCAACTCACAAGAGAGAAACTAAAGATGGTGAACAAATATTTGTAAAATAACAAGTCAATAAAATTAAAAATTCATGAGGAAGACTAGGTCTTATCCATGATATTACATTACAACTCATGAGAAAAAGAAACTAGGGATGAAGGGAAGGAATTAATATTTCTTTAAAAATATATTTAAACATAGGGTAAGACCCATGTATAAATATAAATAAATATGAGACAAACATAATAAATTAAATATATGGTAATGTCTATATGAAAGATGAGCATGTGAAATTCAAGCCTATATGTCTCAAAAAGTTTTTTGAATTTGAATTTGTGTGTTATTATGAATTTTATAATGTGTAATTATATTTAGGGATGGGAATTTTAAGATGAATCATAGTCTAAAGTGTTATGGGGGTGGGGAACTTGGGTTTTATCCATTTAGCTACTCTTAGCTTTTATTGAGGATTACCAATGATTGCATTAGTAGAATGTTGTAAATATCACTTGATGGTTTTAGTGTTGGGTTTAAATTCTTTAATTATAAATTATTGTCACTTATCTTGATTGATAACATCATTCAAATTTTGAGGAGAAAATACTTTACCCTTGTATTGGAAGGGAAGGTATTAAGTCCATTATTAAAAGTTTTAACAAGTTATCTTCAGTAATGTTGTGATCATCTTTATGAGACAAATATTTCCATAATTTAATAAAATAATGAGATAATTTGGTATGGGATTTATTATAATTTATTAAATTATTAAAATATTTATTGGAAGATCATTATGTTATAATTCTTTAACTAAAGGATTGGTTAAATACTCAAGTTATCATATAGAATGTTGGGGAAGTTGTTTATACCATTCTTATACATCATTAGTGAAGGTTTTAACTAAGATTTTAGTAGTGGTGAAGGAATTTTTTTGGGTCCACTCTTTATAAATATTAATAAATGCATTGATAAAATATGTAGGGTCTTTAGTCCCATCATATTTAATAGTTGGAGTTATATTACCAATATCAATAAATATAATGAAGGGGACTAAAGATTGATTTTGAATATGTTGTAGCATCTTATTGTCTATCATAGTTTGGGTAATGAAATTTCCCAAGACATTTTTAAGAGGTGGAGGAATAAATTTTAAATTATTTTGGGCAAGAACAATAGGAGGTTGATTAGCCATTTTTATCAAATGATATTACAGTTTCATCATTTGAGAGGTGTTATATATTTTCATGATGTTCATTTATTTTGCTATCCATTTATTTCAATTGGTGGGTTGTTATTGATAGGAATAGTTTAAAAAAAAATTATTAACTAGAAGGATACTAGGTGGCATATTGGTAGGAGGTGGGTTGTTTGTACTGAGAAGGTTTCCTATGGGCTTATTTGTTATGATTTTATCAATTTCCCCCATAATATGGTAAGATGTCTAAAGGTGAGAATTATATTGATAACTATGAAATGGGTCTGATCCACTAATCTTAATTTTTAGAATGATTCAAACCATATTATAATCAATATATGAGGGATGAGAAAAGGTGCTTTGAGAGTGAGCATCCTCTTGGTAGTGAAGGTAGGAAGAAAAGAACATCCCATATAGTGTCTAAATGGATTCAGATTATCTACAAATATTTTGATAGGGTATTTTATGATGCTTTAAATTAATATCTAAAATCAAGAAGAAAGGAATAAAAACAAAGATAAATTTAGTCAAACATAGAAAAGTATCAGCCAACATGTTTAGAGTTGACTAGGTTGAAAGCGTCTATCAAAATGTTCACATAATAGGATGCAAAAGACATAGTCAAACTACTGAAGTGTGTTCTAAAAATGGTAAATCTAAATAATATATTATGATACACAATCATATGGATTGACTGTGTACTACAGATAGAGAAGTTGAATAGGTGAAGAAAATACATAGTTAAATAGGTCAAATATGCATTTAGGAGGGAGAAACTAAATAGGATAAAAAGATACATAGTTATATAGAGTGAATGTGTGTTAAAGAGAAGTAAGAGACTAATAGTCTTAAGAGATTATATTGGCAGGGATGACAATGTTCTAAAAATAGGGAAAATTTTGCAAGATAATAAATAATAAAATAAAGTGAATCACAAGTAATTAGATCAATGTGGTTGATCTAATTGGAGTACATAGCACAAAAATTACACTAACATTGGATAATGAAATTTTTGGAATACAAAATATAATGATCAAAAAGAAAGAAGAAAAATTGAATGTAAATGATAACTAATTGGTCATTCCTGAATGTTATAATAAATTTTGAAATTAATGTGATGAGCAATTATCTATAAACAAGAATTAAAAAATAATCTTTAGACAGTTTTAGGTAGTTTAGGCTTAAAAAGATATATATTGGTGATGGTATTGGCTTGGTATTGGGGCTGAACCCTTCACTTTATAGTCTTATAGTGATAAGTGTATCGGGTTCTTTGCGAATATATACAATAAACCATGTGTTTATACTTGGGTAGAAAACCAAGTCATCTTCCACCTTGGTGATGAAATACAAGTAAGTAAACCTTGGGAAGAACAATGTTTAATGTTTTTTTTAGTGTACATTGATTTTAAAGTGTGTGCAAAAGTGATAAAAAGTGACTAGATTGGTAAATTATAAAACCACCTAATTAATTTGTGTTTATTACTCTAAACATGCAAGTGACTAAAACAAAAAGTGACCTAATTATTAGATAAGTAAGTTAATTCCTTTGACTATGAAAATAAAAGAGTTGGTTTAGGTGAAACTGTATACAAATAATATTAGAATAGAGTTGACAGGGTCACTACTATTTTACACAAGCAAGTTTTTAAAAAACATAGTCAAATAGGTTGACTGTGTCTTCTAGAGGTAACATGATAAGTTTGGTTTATGTGTAGGAAACATGGGTTTTTGAATGTTTTCCAATTTTATTTGTATAATAATGATGATATGAGTTGGTAAGGGTTTCCATGATGTTAATCAAGGTGGTATCTATGTCGATGATGAGTGAGTGGGAACTCCAATAGTAAACATTTATAATGAGTGTTGATCCAAATAATGGTATTGGTGATCAAAATCACCTTGTTTATAAATTATTTATGTAGTGTATTAGCCACATAGACACTTAGAACCTTATGTCATGGTGACATAAATGCAATGGATACATCATATAGTACTGTGTGTTGGAGTGAGAATTAAAATTCACTCATGAAATTAAGCTTAATTAGGAGTCAATTAATTAGTTTCTATGTATTTAATATGTGCACACTTATTTTTTGTGTGAAAATATTTGATATCAAATAATATTTATTTCATACAATAAATTAGTTGTTGTGCATAATAATATTTTATGCCTATTTAATAGGTACTCCTATTGCTTAGCCTAGACTGGTGGATAGAGAAATCTATGGATTGTATTATTCACTATGAGTAAATAATGAGAGATGGAGATTATTGTGCATGATTATTATTTAACTATGTTATGCAATGTCTATCTTATTGAATTTGTGGTAATGGCATGCCAAAGAGATGCTGGATGAATGAGAATCATTCTCAATTCTGATATTGCATCATATTTGATCTTAACAATCATTAGTAAATAACACAGCTAAGGAATTTAGGGATTTTAAATTAAGACATATGGTTTCATAATATTCATGAGGTTTGGAACTTTTACTTCAATCTTATTTCAAAATCCATTTGCATTTCTTCTCTTTTTTTAGGATTTGATTATGATGAATTTTGATTTTGATTTATCTTGGATAGGTACTGTGGCATTTTATTTTTAAGGTGGATGTGAAACTGATATTATTTTTTTTCCATCTTTGGTAATTCCAAACCCATGTTGTCAAAACCCTGGATCTAATTTTTTAGCTAGCCATATTTCCATTGGATGATCTTTGTTGTGTTTAATTATGGGAATCATTAGATATCTACATCATTAAAATGAATGAAAATGGGTGAGAGACAATTATCTATAATCATTAAGGACATCATTCTTGAGATGTTTCATATCTAAATCTAATTGTTTACAGTCTCCTTTAGATGTTTTGGTGGATCTTGTTCTCCTTCTGGAG
>JARHVA010009534.1:162500-285000 GCA_037957365.1 Torreya grandis
CTTCAAGGAGAAATTATGAGAAACTTACCCACAAATAATTCTTCACTGAGCTTTATGGGACCAAAATATTCTCAAAAGGGAGGTATGATCCATAGTGATCAAGAAAATAAATCCACTTCATCATCCCACTAGAGGAACCCCAATTTTAGTTAGTTGTAAGGATCCAAATGGAATATTTTTTAAAGTTGGTGAGACTAACACTTCTACCTGAGTAAGGTTTTGTAATTGTTCGTATCTTTAAAGTGGCACTTTTTATAACCACTTGTATTAGAATCAAAAGTTTCGAAACCAATGGTATTAATTAACTAATCATTTAACGCTTGTTAGATACACATAAATAGTAATGAAATAATAATGATGTACCTTTATTTATAATATGTTTAGATTCATTTAATGTCAAAAAGACACTCATAGTGTTGGATAAATAATCTACTAAAGTTTATCTTCCTCTTCTAGAAAGTAAGGCTTCTATAATCCATTGATGTAGTTTATAACATCCAATTTTAGTCTTTTTCATTTTTCATTTTTACCTCGTTTCCCTTTCAAACCAAATTTTAGTTTTTGAAGCAAACGTTTTCTTTGAGTTATAGACAAAACCTCTCTAGAATTGAGTTCCTCTTCTTCCTATTACTCATGAGAAAATTTCTCAATCACCTCTCTAACTTCTAACTGAAATCAACCCTCACCATCTGATTAATTCTGATTTTGAAAATTTGGAGTTCCTTTAACACCCTTAGAGAATAAAACTCCCAAAGATGTATTTGTAAGCAACCCTTTTTTGCTAGGTAGTGGTGACAGCTCTATTAAATTTGTACTAGGACACTATTGGATCTCTATTCAAAACTACTTTAAAAAATCATTTGTAACTCATGCTTCCACTAAAATAAATTTTAAACCCTCAACTGGAACAAGGGATTCCTATTCAACAAAATGGAATGTAAGGCCAACTAAAACACCTAGATCCTTAACCATATTATCCATCAAAGGATTGGATCCTAGCTCAAATCAATGGAAACATGAAGAAGCAATATTCTCAAACCTTCTCACAAGATTAAGGTTGGGACTTCTAATTTTCCTTACCCATTTATTCACAAGAGAATAACCTTAATCTAAAATGTAATTATTAGGGAAAACTATCATTTTGTGGCCACACTGATTGCACTTAAAACATCTAAAAATCAAGCCTTCATAGTTCATGAATTTAATCCATGAGCTAAGAGAAGACCAAATCTTGACAGAATGATAGAAGGCCTTAGAGAAATCAAGGAGAATACACACCCTAAAAAAATGTTACTTCCCAAATAGATTCTAATCAAACTTTATAAAAACCCACAACTTATTGTCCAACATTTGAAGTATCTTGGGATTTCTCATAGCTAAAGGAAGATCATAATGTTTGATGCACATCAAAGCCTTCATATTCACTATGGTGAAAAGATCAAAAAAGTGGCCAAAGGGCACATAAACACACAATGCTTGACCACGAACCAACATCCATTGTTCCACATAAATTCTTTATCCTCCATTGATTGAAATAGAATGAGAAATAAGTCATTTAAAATTAAATAAAGGGAAACCTCAACTAAATTAGGCTAGATTTATTTAACCTAAAGAGAGGGATCTTCCTAGTAGGGTAGTTTCCAAATATATCTATAAATTAGGGATTTGTATTAAGCCTCTACTTCCAACTCTAAAATGAATTCAAAATTAATCTCTAGGATAAGAGAATCATTCAAAAAAACAATGGAACATCTTCATAAAAAGTCTAGTTCACTATTAGGCTAGGTCATTTCTACTAAATCTATCTTCTCCTCAGAGCCAACATTGTTCTCTTCTTCACCCCCATTGCTTTTAAAAGACTCATAGAAGGAGAGAGAGCCCCTATACACCAAATGATGGGAAAGATTAGGGTTTGAGTGGATAATAATTGATTTACAAAAATTACCACAAGACTAAAACAGATAAGCCACATTCAAAAAATTTAAAAAAATCATGTTTTTGCTTGAAGTTTCCCTTTTAATGAGAAACCGCATTGTCCCCTGATTCGAACCCTACACCACTGAGTAAGGAATTTCCCTTATTTCCATATTTACCCAAGTCAGCGAATGACTATTTCAAAGTTATTGCACATTTATCCTTCAAAGCTTTGGGTGCCATAGTCCTAACCGTTCAATTGGACTCCCCCAATCTATGGCTGCCATTATTTTGCTTCCCTCCAATAGAAGGATCCTCTCCAACACTTTCCCTCTCACCACCATCATCTTTACTATCATAGTTAGGAAGAGAACCAAACCCTCTCTGATCTTCTATTCATTAGGTGCTTGACCTTGAATCCTTTCCTACTCCACTGAAAAAACCATCTATTACCTTTGAACATTGATGCAAACTCACCCTATTGTGCTTGTTCTCCATTGTGATTCTTTCATTGCTTTGTAGACTTCGTATCATTGCCTTCCCTCCCTCACCCTCCAACATAACTTACCGCTCAACGCTGCTAGAAACTTCTGCCATTTATTTTTATATTATTTTTAATTCAACTTAAATAGTTACCACTATCTACTAGTGTTATATAATTATTTTATTGAAGATTACCTCTACCTATTAGTATTGTATTGTTTGTGAATAAATATTGCCTTTACTTATTAGTGTCATATATATATATGTATATATATATATATATATATATATATATATATATGTATATATATATATATATATGTATATATATATATATATATATATGTATATATATATATATATGTATATATATATATATATATATATATGTATATATATATATATATATATGTATATCTATATATATATATATATGTATATATATATATATATATATATATATATGTATATATATATATATATATATAGATATATATATATATATACATATATATATATATATACATATATATATATATACATATATATATATATATATATACATATATATATATATATGTATATATATATATATATATGTATATATATATATATATATAATTTACAATCGTATGTTACAATCCTTATTGGTTGGGATATGAAGATGAGCGTATGTTACAATCCTTATCTGAACGAGTTGTAGATAATTTATTTTTATTTTTTTTAAATAAAAAATATTACATGCATTCAAATTATATATATATATATATATATATATATATATATATATATATAATTTGAATGCATGTAATATATATATATATATATATATTAAATTATCTACAACTTGTTCAGATAAGGATTGTAACATATGATCATCTTCATATCCCAACCAAAAATAAATAAAAAAATACATACATACGATCATCTACCTTTTAATAACATGAGGGATTTTAAAGTAATAACTCTAACAAAAATTAGAAATTAAAAATAAAATGAAAATAAAAATCTTTATTAATAAAAATATTTGAAAAAACTCTATGCAAGCCCAAATTATATACAATGGTATATGTGTTTAACTTTCTTTAATGCAACTGAATCATTACAAGTCTATGTGTTTAACTGTATTTAATACAGTTGAATCTTTACCAACAAACATTATGGTGCATCCCTTCCACCATTTTTAGTATTAGTAAGAAGAGCCTCTTGTTTCATCTGAGAATGAGCATGAGCACAATCCATGCATAGCTGACTAGCATCTGCAAACACATCTTCTACCACTATTTCTATGACCTTGTCTTTTCTTGCATAGCTCTAAAAATTTACTACCAGCCCCTACCATAATATTATCCCATTAGATTAAAATACAAACACAAATAGTTGACGCAATTTTAGTGTTTAGAGACTGACCTTGAGTAGAGCAGACAATGTTGTAAATATGTGTGAGACAAGATTAACGAGGAATTGACCTTGTTCCACTAGGCATAATACATTTGAAAATGTAAGTGTGGTATTCGACACCATTCTCAACATGAGCTCGGCAAATGACCACCATCCCAGTGAGCGTAACAGGAAGTCTACAAGGGAATAGGTAAATTGCGCTTCCATTGATACCTTGTTTTGGTTTTGTGACTTTACTGCAATTTGAAGAACCCAAATGCCCAATGCATTCCCCCACCTGGCTCTCTCACCATTTTTCACTAACTGTTCAACCTTCTGAAAGAAAACAATTTGTATAATTTAGTACAAATCTTTTTGATCTTAAACAAGATAGCCTTAGTAGAGTTGTATGTATAGTATTACATGGAGGCCTGGGGATGATCTGATATTAACTGGAACAAGTGCTCGAATTCTTCAGTATCTCTAATTTGCTCCATCTTTGGAAGCAAATTTCAAAAATGGGCTATTGTTAATCTCACTTAATCAACTGTGTAGTACTATTAGTAGTCATTGTATGGTCCAATAGGAAAAATTGAATTAACCCTTGGTCCACATAACTAAATATTATTATTGTGGCTCTCTCTACTAGAGTTATGATGAATGCATTATTTCAAAATCCGTCTAGCCACACATAAAGGCAATAAGGTAAATATCATATACCTTTGAACATTGAATATTTGACTGTGTAATGAAAAAAGAGTTAAATGTCCCATGGTGAAACATGTATAAACCACCAATAAGCCACCTAGATCATTAACATGTGTGGATACAATTTAGATATACAACCAAATCTATACGATCTACTAATGTTTAGGTTATGAAGACACGATACACAATGAGTCAATACTTACAACATAATCGATAGAAATACCGCTCGAACCCTGCCAAAAGCATTCCAGTGACGACATTGTTGAAAAGTGATGTTGAAGTGTAGTTCACTCAGTTCTATTTTTAGACTATTAGTGTAAATTTAGTTTGCATGAATAGTTTTTGTGGAGCTAAATTTAGACAGTTAGTTAATTTTTAGTTAATATATTTTTAGAAAAAATAAAGCCTTAGAAAGGGTAGAGTTATTTTTAGTTGATATTACATGCAAATTATTATTTAGATAAATTTAAAATGTTGTATTTAATAATTAGAAAAGCATGTTCATATGCAATTCTATTAATACATTGTAATTGATCTTTATTTTCAAGAAGGGGAATGATTCCAAGTTTTTGAAGAAGTATTTTTTTATTTTTGCAATTCTTATTTCTTCTGTATTATGAATATTGCATATTTTTTGTTGTGATTTAATTTTATTTAAAATTCTACGTCTGGTATCAGAGCAGGTATTTTTCTTTTGGGTTAAATATTTAGTAGTTGGAATATTGCCAAAAAATTATGATGTCAAATTCTAACTCCTTGCCCATTCCATAATTTGATAGAAATAAGTATGATTATTGGTGTATCAAAATGATGACATTTTTTATAGAAAAATATTTGGGGGAGATTATTGAATTAGGTTATGTAGATCCAGCTGATTAGAATGCCCTCACAACAAATGATAAAACAGTTAAGAAGGAGGCTAAGAAGAAAAATGCTCAAGCCTTATTTCATATTCATATAGCTCTAGATAAGAGCCAATTTCCATGAATTGTAGGAGAAAATATAGTAGAGGATACTTGGAAGACTCTAAAAGAAGCTTACCAAGGTAGCGATCAAGTCAAAGTTATCAAGTTACAGACATTGAAGAGAGAATTCAAGAATTTGAAGATGCAAAAAGCTGAAAGTGTGAGTACCTATTGTGTTAGAGTAAAAGATGTGGTCAATAAGATGGATACACTTGGTGAAATTGTGAACAATGAGGTTGTGATCAAAAAGGTGTTGAGAACTCTCACACCAAGGTGGAATCATGTTTCCATAATCATAGAAAAAAATAAGAATTTGTCTACCCTTCAATTTGATCATCTAGTTGGATCTTTGATGTCTCATCAAGAAAGATTGAGAGATTCATTTGGGGAAAGTGATGAGAAAGCTTTTTCCTCCAAATTAAAAATCACAAAGAATTAATATGCCAATAGTAACATCAAAAGTAATCAAGGCCAAGGTAGATGTCAAAATCAGAATTACTCAAGAGGAAATAGAGGCAGAGGTGGTTTTCGAGGAAGAGGTGGTTTCAGAGGAAGAGGTAGAGGCCAATTTGATAAAATAAATAGCCAATGTTATCATTGTAATAGGTATAGCCATTTTAATTATGATTGTAGATTAAAAGAAGGTAATAATCATAAAAGCATTCATTATGCTCAAGAAGGTGATGAGAATCCTCCAAATAATTTATTTTTATCTTATGATAAAGATGAAAATGTTTCTAAAGATGTTTGGTATTTAGATTTAGGATGTTCTAACCACATGTCAAAAAATGAAAAATGTTTTTCTATAACGGATGAAATTTTTAAATCCAAGATCAAGCTTGGTGATGACAAATCATTGGAGGTCACTGCAAAAGGAGCTATGAAAGTCCATACAAAAGAAGGTATGAAGAGTGTTAAAGATATTTATTACACTCCAAAGTTAAAGCATAATTTGTTGAGTGTTAGAAAATTATGTGAGAAGAATTATAAAGTTGTATTTGAAAATCAATAATGTATAATTTTTGATAAGAATCAAGGAAATAGGGTGGTAACAGTTGTGCCTATGACAAAGAATAGTATGTTCCCATTGAAGTTAGGTGAATATAAAAATAACCTTGTCAATATGGCATATGATGATACAAGTTGGTTGTGTCATCTTAGGTATGAGCATTTAAATTTTCATAGTTTTAAGATTCTAACATCAAAAGCATTAGTTTCTAGTTTTCTTAAGGTTGAAGAGCACAAGGAAGTTTGTGAAGGATGTGCTAAAGGAAAACATGCAAGAGAGAAATTTACAAAAAGCAATGCATGGAGGGCTCATTATCCACTCCAATTAGTTCATTCAGACATTTTTGGTCCTATGTAGACAAAGAGTTTGGGTAATTCATCATATTTCATTACTTTTATTGATGATTACTCACGACAGTGTTGGGTTTATTTTTTGAAGACCAAAGGTGAAGCTTTTGTGACATTCAAGAGGTTTAGATCCCTTGTAGAAAATGACAAGGGGTGAAAAATCAAATGCTTAAGGACTGATCATGGAGGAGAATTTTATTCAATAGCCTTTCAAGGTTATTATGATATGCATGGCATTAGAAGACAACTCACCACTGCATACACACCTCAACAAAATGGTGTAGCTGAAAGGAAGAATTGTACAATGGTGGAGATGGCATGAAGCATGCTACAAACAAAGGGATTAAGTAATTCTTTTTGGGGAGATGCAGTTGCTACAGTAGTATATATTCTCAATCAGAGTCCCACTAGTGCACTTGATAGGATGACTCCGTATGAAGCCTGGTATGAGAAAAAGCCAAATGTTAATTATTTCAAAGTTTTCGGTTGCTTAGCCTATGTTCATGTTCCTAATCAAAAGAGGAAAAATTTAGATCCTAAAAGCGAGTCATGTATTTTCGTTGGATATAGTGAGGAAAGTAAGGCTTATAGGTTATATAATCCTCTCACTTATAGGCTTATTGTGTCAAGAGATGTGATTTTTGATGAAGGGGGAGTTTATGGTCATCAAAAAGGCCATATGGAGAAGTTAAAATATGTTTTAAATGAATTTATTATGGATGTTATTGATCATGGGCAGCCTACTAATATTTTTTTTCCAAGTGCTACAAATCCACCAAGTAACCCCTCATCTAGTTGTTCAATTCCAAGTGTAAGTCCAGATTCAAGTCCTAGTTCTACAAGGAAGGCAAGAAGATTGAGTGGCATTTATCAAAGGAGTTCAAATCAAGCACATGAAGAAAATCCAAGAGGTGAGACATTGAATTTTGCTTTACTTACCAAGGCTGATTTTAAACCATCATATTTTAAAGATGCATATACTAATGAAGTGTGGATGCAAGCAATGCAAGAAGAGATGGATTATATTCATAGGAATGACACTTGGGAGCTTCTAAAGCTTCCACATGAAAAGAAGAATATTGGCAACAAATGGGTCTACAAGACTAAGTGTATTAGTGATGGAAGTGTTGAAAGGCATAAGGCAAGATTAGTTGATAAAGGCTTCACACAAAAGTATGGCATTGATTATGAATAGACATTTACACTAGTAGCAAGACAAGAGACCATTAGAATGTTGATTTTATTAACAGCTCAAAAGAATTGGAGCATCCATCATATGGATGTGAAAAGTGCCTTCTTGAATGGGTACTTAGAAGAAGAAGTATATGTGGAACAACCACAAGGTTTTGAAGTGCCAGAAAAGAAGATCATGTCTACAAGTTAAAGAAGGCTTTGTATGGCCTCAAATAAGCACCAAGAGCATGGTATGCTAGGATTGACGGATATTTTCAAGAGAATGGATTTCAAAGAAGAGTGAACCTACCCTTTACTAAAAACAAGAAGGTAATGATATTCTAATTCTAAGTTTGTATGTTGATAACTTGTTGTGTATAGGTAGCAGTTCTATGATGAGGGATGAATTCAAAGTTTTCATGATGAATGAATTTGAGATGAAATATTTAGGCCTCATCAATATTTTTTAGGAATGGAGGTTTATCAAAGGGAAAATAAAATTTTTATTTGTCAAACAAAGTATGCTAAAGATATGTTGAAGAAATTTGATATGGTTGATTGTAAACCAGTCTCCACTCCAATTGCTCATGGAGTTGTGTTGTGTAGAGATGATGGTGTTGGAAGAGTTGATGAGACAACCTATAGAAGTATTATTGGAAGCTTAATGTTTCTAACTCATACAAGACCTGATATTGCTTATTCAGTTTCACTTGTTTTAAGGTACATGGCAGAGCTATTAGAAATACATATGAAGGTAGCCAAGAGAATTTTGAGGTATGTGAAAGACACTCTAGATTTTGGTATTCATTACTACACTTCTAAAAGGTTCAATCTTGTTAGTTTTAGTGATTCTGATTGGGGAGGTAGTTTGGATGATCGAAAGTCAACATCTGGGAATTGTTTTTATTTTGGTTCTAGTTTGATTACTTGGAGCTCAAAGAAGCAAAGTATAGTTTCCCTTTCTTCTACAGAAGCAGAGTATGTTGTAGTCACTTTAGCAGGGACACAAGCATTATGGCTTAGAAAACTTCTTGAAGAAATTGGAGAGATTCAAGTTCAGTCCATAGTTATTTTTTGTGATAACATTATTGCTATTAAATTGGCCAAGAATACAGTCCATCACAGTAGGACAAAACATTTTGACTTAAAGCATCATTTTATCTGAGATTTAGTGCAGATGAAGGTAGTAGAATTGAAATACATCAACATTAAAGAACAGTTGGCAGATATCTTCACGAAATCAGTTGCAACAGATCAGTTTTTGACACTCAGAGATCAAATTGTGAGCCCGCTCAGCATCAAGGGGGAGTATGTTGAAAAGTGATGCTGAAGTGCAGTTCACTCAGTTCTATTTTTAGATAATTAGTGTAAATTTAGTTTGCATGAATAGTTTTTGTAGAGCTAAATTTAGACAGTTAGTTAATTTTTAGTTAATATATTTTTAGAAAAAATAAAGCCTTAGAAAGGCTAGAGTTAGTTTTAGTTGATATTACATGCAAATTATTATTTAGATAAATCTAAAATATTTTATTTAATAATTAGAAAATCATGTTCATATGCAATTCTATTAATACATTGTAATTGATCTTTATTTTCAAGAAGGAGAATGATTATAAGTTTTTGAAGAAAAAGTATTTTTTTATTTTTGCAATTCTTATTTCTTCTATATTATGAATATTGCATATATTTAGCTGTGATTTAATTTTATTTAAAATTCTACATAAGCATTCCAGTGACGACATCATTCACGGTCTGCATAATCAATTCATTAAACAGTACATAAGATGTCTATGAATTGCATCAGATATATTTTTAAAAGGGGTTCGGTACTAATGGAAATATGTGTATACCCCATTAATAGCTTTTTTCACTATGGCATTATCCTCCAGATCCACTGTAACATGAGTAGACGCCTGGCAAGAGACAGTACATCTGGACTTCCTCTAAACATTTTACTGTATTTCATCCACAGGTAAGTCGCGGCAAGATGGAGCAAAGTCAAAGCATTACACCTAAGGAAAACATCAGAGTCCATGTTGCTTGCAGCATGTCAGTCAAAACTTCTTTTCTTTTTGAATTGTTCATATAGTGGGCATGGATTCTGGATTAGAGTGTTTTCTGGTGCAATCCAAGAAGAAGGACATGAGAGAGACGCAATCTCCTATGCAGTGGTGAATTCTAAAAACTACACTGGCTTTTGCCTCTGCTGATCTGTAGTTTAGTACATGGATTTGCCATAGAGGAATGGAGGGGTCAAGCGGTGGAGCAGTCGCCAGGGTGGCTTTATACTTCTCAACAAAATCACAACTCTCTCTATAACGGGCACTAAGCTCTGCCACTATCATGTGATCATCTATATTAAAATCCTTCACCACCCATTTTTCATTCCCGTTTTTAGATTTCACCTGCATTTAAAAACATAAGGTAAGCTCCAAATTATTCGAAATATAGTTTGCAAAATTGGTCTGGATCAAATCATATGAAACTGATTTTTTGGGGGGAGATTCAAGAAAGTAGTTTTCAACTAAATTTATATTGACCCATTCATAACTAATGATGGGCTTATACTACATTTCAATATTTAGCAATTTTGTACGTTAATTTCTTTTTGGGATTCATTTGACAAATTTTGGTCAAGTTTACATAGAACAGTTCACAGAACTTATTTCTCAATTAAATGATTCTTTTATGAACAAGATAATCTTATATACTATAAGCTTTAAAAAGGCTTTTTAATAATATTAACAGTTTATTTATCATCATTACACTAATATAATAAATATCAGATAGACCATTCATACTCGCAAACAAAAAAAAATGGATTCCTATAAATTAATTAAAATTTGAACAGCTGAATCGAAAAAAAGATCATACCACATGGTATAATTTTCCACAAAATCGTATAAAAATGAGTCTCACTAAAACTCGAAGTTGCTAAGCTATCATAAATATCATATGCTCGTAAACAAATATATATATAAATACTGACCAAAATGCTGGAAAACTGCTTGTGTTTGCTGAGAGTGGATTGCAGAGCTGTTTTCATGGAAGGAACATGGATTGATTTAATCAATCCTGTAATAACGAAGACGTATGAATCGATTAAGTTATTTCGAAATATGGATCCAACAGGTGACAAGGGTTCCTCCTCTTCTTCAGTGAAATCATTCTTTTTAATGTTAATCTGCTTCAATCCTGAAGTGTGGTGAGGCTGAGTCATTGGAATTTCCTCTTCCTCTTCCTCTTCTTCCACGAGTATTATATCATTTTTCATTGGAACATACATAATAAATGATATGCAACTTACCTGACAGGTGTGTAACATTCATTCTGCATTTGCACTGAATAAAAGATCGAGTGAGGAGCTGTTTTTGACATGAGTTAGGACTGTTTTTCTGGATTGATATTATCACTGGGCCCATGTGGGTTAAAGTTAACATGCAGAGTTGGCAAACTTATATTTATACCTAAAAAGAAGTGTTGGCAAACTTATATTATCAAGAGAAGTGAGCGAAAATCAGTTAACAAAATGGCATTAGGCTAGTTTGAGTGACGGTCCAAATGCCCAAAGTACAGACATTACTTGACAGGCTATGCACATGCAGATGAAGAGGTCATCGTTGAAATGGAAATATTTTAATCACTGGAAACAAAAAAAGGGCAGCAATTCAATTCACATTAAAACTACCCAATTCTAGTAGGGCTCAGCGTTTTGAACAAGTACACTTTTGTATTGAATATCTGAAACTTACAGATAAACAGTTACATAAAAAAATCATAAATATTGTAAGTATATTTTATGGTTTAATTTTAGATTATTTTTTCAACTTTAATTTTAAATAAATAAAGGGATTTATCGTTTTACTTAGTAATTACGAATTCATAATTCTTAAATTTCACTTTTCATTTTTTTTTCCACACATTCTTATTTGAAATATGTTTTTCTTATAGTATTGTTACGTTGTTATGGTTATTATTGAATATAATAATATATTTTATATTTTATTCTATATTATGACAAGGTTGGTCTGGTTGATTGCAGAAAATTGTTAGGTATAGTATGATGGGCAAGTGTGATCGGCTAGCACACTAGTACCTACCACAAGGTCATATGGTTGCATGTTCATATTTATAATATTTTAGAGCATAAAATACTAATTATTTTTTAGTTGGACTGTATCATATGTAAGGTGAAAATTTGATTAGAATGTCAAAATAGTAAGGAATCATTCATGTGTGTGCCGTGTGTGTATTTCTTCTATCATAAAATATATTCAACAAATTTTATTACACAAGGTTTGACCATTAAATCTAGTCCTTAGAAGAGATGTGTCATACTAGTTCACTCTATGTTTGAGGGTTCATACTACCACATAGATGCCACATATGTATGTTAATATTAATTCATTTGAAATTTCAACATGTTTTTAATTTATATATTTTTCTGGTTGTATATTAGGTATCTAATAGTTATGAATCTTACATATCATGATGTTATTCATTATTATTAGGGAAAATTTAGATAACTAATATGTAATCATATAGCAAATTTTACGTAGTACTATGACAAATATAAGGTATTATGCAATCAAGACCCATTTCAATTATTAGACCATATTCACCTATTCGCTCCATTCCACTAATGTTATTAACTTACAAATCATTTTTATTTTTCTTACACAATAGTAAATATTTTAATCAAAAGATAAAAAGATAAAGCACAAGGATGGCTATAGTAAAAATATTGTTGGTTGGTATTCACGACCCAACATCAAGGATGAAAAAAATCATGATAATAAATCAAAGTACTAAAATTAAAGATCATTGAAAACACAACTATATATTAAAATCATTAAAATAAAATAATATCAAGCATAAGAAATAAAAATAGAAATAGGATGTTGAAGATCATCCTTGAGAAGTAGAACAATCCATGAAAAATCTCTCCCAATAGTGGATCCAAATCCACTCAATGAGAAATATCTTATCGATCCAAATGCATAAACACCCCCACCTAAGAGGAGGCACAATAATCTTAGTTTGATCACCACCTACACTAAAGAGGTCTAACAATATGACTCATTGGAAGCTTTACCATATGCCTAAGGGATCCATACCCTTTTCTAAGGAGGATGGGGAGAAATGACTATGTGAATGGATCCACTGATGTCTGGTCATTGGTGGTAGACATAGGAGATTCACTTAGCAAAACTATGTAATAACACATTCATTCATAGGGTATTAAAAAATAAACCTAATTTCCACTTTTACCTCTAATATTTTATTGACAATAGCCCCTCCCATGACAACATTCAAATTAAAATTCCTCCTATTTTTACCAAGTATCCTACTTACCCTTTTCTTCATAATAATTTGTTTACCCCTTTTTACTTTTACCCATCATGTGTTAAATGGAACATGCCATGTCCACCACATAATTGATGACTTCAAAAAACACTATTTTTTTAAACATGGGGTTTTAAGGCATTCAAAACCTATTATCAATTACCTTTAGATTACTTTTAACTACTCATCGATTCTACAATTTTAACGACTTAGCAGTGGTCTTTCACATTCTTAAGATGGATAAATAATACTATTTTTATAAATAAGCTTAGCCAATCCTAGTTTTATACAAATTGGGGTGCTCCCTATGAAAATTAATAGTTCATACTTTAGAATCCTTGAATTGATAACCCTTATAGTGGATAAGGTTGGTTAACTATCTAAATTTGATGAAAAATAAGAAATTATAACTCTATTATCACAGATTGGCCATACACTCTTTTCATAATTTCAATGACTCAAAACAAAGGCAACATTAGGTGAATGGGGAAGACCATCAGTTAAAATCCTTATGTACATTACTTGATAGAGAGACTATGACAAGTATATTATATAGATTATCACATATCAATAATTCATTATCTTGGATTCCTTATCACAATATGATTATCTTTCCAATATCTGATGAGAAGGGATTCATAATCGAATACAACAACCATAGAGAGTAAAGTTTAAAATATATATTACAGCTCCAATACAAGTCTTTCCACCATGCAATTGTTGGATAAAATCCAATTTTATGTAGCATAAAATCTGCCATGAGCTCTCTAATGCATAATACATAAGGCATATCAAAAGGTACTAGATTATATTTTCTCCACAAAGTAGGCCATGGGGTCAAATCTCAAGAAGAGATAAGATCTCACACCATGTAAATGCCTTTATTAAACAATTGTAGAGATTTTTTACTATGTGTTCCAATAAGCAGAAGGCTATTGCTATACATAATGGGGAACCACCATTAATTATGATCATTGAAAAAAAATACTAGATCTAAATCTATAACAAACCTATTGGAGAAAATATATAACTATTTCAAAGGTTTTCCATATAATTTTAGCCATAAAAGACCCCTCAATTTTAATAGAGATAGAGGTAATGTGTAAAATCTATAGTCCATTATTTTTCCAACCAATATTACTATAAGGAGAGTCTATTTTAATGCAACATGCCAAAAAAGGATGTTTTAAGTTTTAATTCCATCAATGTGATAAACTACCTATTTGATGCATAGAGAAATAATATGCATATATATGCATATAATCCATGTACCTCCTTTATCTTTTGGGAGGTAAATAAATCACATGCCACTTTATGAAAACCTCTAGTTTTATTATCAATATGTAACAATCTAGATTTATTTTTAAAAAATAAACTTCAAGTTAATCTTGACACCATTCCTACCTAACAGAAGTTATATTATTTCACAAAAATCATGATCAAGTTCATAGCTATGTTATACCAAATAATGGTATCTGACTAAGGTTACAAATTCTTACTAATATTATTAGGAAGTTACTTTAACCAATCAATAAGCATATTTGAGTGTACCAGTGTACTAAATGTAGATTCATACACCAAACTTTGATTACTAAAACCATGACATTCCTAAATGGACTAATACTAAATTTTAACCTTAACCAAATGCATGTACTTCACATAATATATTCTACACTATGACAATGTAGGTAAGCTAACTGAGATTATAGGTCAACCCTCAAGAATATTGACAATAAACTAAGGTAGAAAAAAATCAATTCACAATAGAAGAATCATCATACTAAGGATCCACATTCAATGATGTACATAATTAAGTAATAAAAAAGAATAGATCTTCTAGTTTATTTCTAAAATTAATACAATGCAATCTATTTTGTTAGGTTGTGGAGCTAAAAGCTTCACTGATGCAAGTAGGGAAGGAGGTTGCGAAGGGTTGCAGAGTGTCACAGACGCTGGTGTCAGTCAGGCCAACCGACGTCGGCAGGATCAGACAGGAAGGCAACCGACGTCGGTCAAAAGTCAGCCGGCGTCGGCACCCCCCAGGCAGACAGGGACCAACATCAGTCACCTGTGTGGTTCAGACTGCGAGTGTTTTACAAGCAGTTAGCTAACGAACCAAGTGTTTGCATGTCAAGAGCCAATTTTAGACTAAGAGTTGTGGATCTAATTATTGTAATTAGGTGTCTAATTATTGTTTGCATGGGATCTATTTAAGAGACTCATTGGTTGTATTGTAAATATGTGCTAGAGAGTAAGAAAGCAATAATATAAGCTCCTTCTGTGTGTGAGGTGAGCATGGTGTGTTCCTCCTAGTGCCACACTACCAAGTGTGGGTACTGGATTGGAGAATCAGCAGGGTTCTTCATGTATGTATAATCTTGGTCATCAGGTGAGCATGGCTACGATAGGAGATCTACATGGTAAGTAAGATCATTGATTTGTAGGTGTATGTGTGTGCAAGGTCAAGGTTCACAGGTGTACAGAACCAGATTGATTTGCAAGTGTGCAAGATCATATAGGACAGTAATACAACAAGGAGCAGAATCAGGTGGGATCTACTTGGAGTATGATTGTGTACTTGTGGAGTGCATGGAGCACTTGTAGAGTGCATGGAGCACAGGTGTGAGGTGAACACCAACTCTGTGTTTGAGTTGGGTGTTAGGACCTAAGGGAGAGAGCTTTGAGGAAATATTTACTATTTATGCCCTAGAGGTGTGGGAGCCCTAGAGGTGTGTAAGGAAGAAGAACTGTGGCAGCCTTCTTTGTTATATTTTCTTTTGAAAGAGTTTTAATACAAGTTGTGTATTGTCTCTCATATCATGTGTTATTTATGAATTCTAGTTACTTGTGTATTCTGGTTAATTTCTGCATATTAAGTTGCTTGGTAATCAATTGTGTGCTTCCGGTTATTTATCCCAACACGTGGTATCAGAGCTAAGGTTGCAGGGAGCAAGTTTTGTGTTTGGTTACAGGTCACTCTTAGGAGTTTTTGATTGAGTGGGAGTAGAGCAATGGCAGATGAAAGTAAGCTAAGAATGGAGGAGTTAAAAAGCACAGATGGTCACTTACGGTCCTATGGAAAGAAAGAGCAGTTAAAAGAATATTGTTGGTTGGTAGCAGATCAGCATGAAGGAACTATATATGCAGATGTTGCAGGTGTTGTTGCACAAGATGCTCTGGGAGGTTTCTTGGATAAAGTTGAATCTTGGATAATAGATTTTTTTGCCTCTTTTCATGCAGCCCCAGGGAGAGGAGCTGGTGAGCCTTGTCAAAGAATTGGCAAAGGGGAAGTGAAGCTAAAATTGCAGGTGGTCAACATATGGGTGTTGAAGCAGGTCATGCAGGTCCCAGGTTTGGAGATATGGCTAAATTCTTCAAAAAATTTGGGTGATGAGAGATGCTCAAGAACTCTCACAGTGGATGCACTTGAATTAGCTGGTGGTAAGAAAATAGGTACTCTTTATCTACTTGTTTATATTACTGATTCTCCTTCTATTGTAGAGACGTGGCTTCGTAGGCTTGGTCACATGAGCAAGAAGGAGATGCATGTTCTTAAGTAGAAGACAGATATATTTGATAGGCTTAAAAACTAGAAAGCCTTGGTGTTTATGGAGGAGATGGCAGACAGAGACCAGCGGATGGGGCTGGATACTTCTGGGCAGGGCAGTTTGGACATGGGACTTGATTCAAAGGAGCTCACGGGTAAAAAGTCATCACTCACAGGTGAACACAGGTACCAGCATCGACAGGAAAATTGACATCAGTAGTGGGTAAGACCGACGTCAGTCAGAAGGACTAACGTCGACAGCAGGGTGACACTGACATTGGCAGGGTTGGTAGTCAGGACAAACGCATGGAACCGACGTCGGTTGGATGCAGACTGTGTGGTGACTAAGGTCGGTCACTGTAACAGATTTTGGGCAGACAGCAAACTGTCAAGGAGTCTCAAATGCCCATATAGAGGACTGAAGGTGGTAAGTAAGCCTCAAATTTGTTGTTCCTCTTCTTTATACTAGTTGCTTACTGTAGAGCAGGAAGGATCTAGGAAACAGTGGGAGCATGGCATGGAGAAATTGCAGAACCAAGCAGAGATTTGGTAGGGTTGCCAGCAGATATGAAAGCACAGAGACGAATGGATACCTTAGTTGAAGAATAGAGAGAACAGACATGTGAGACAGAAGACCAGGTCATATGGTCTTGAGGAAGCTGTAGGACAGTGGTATAGGTTTTGACAGGGGGATGACAAAGCATGACTTTAGTCAATGTTAGGGTAACTACTGTGGTTTGTCTTACCAGGGGGATGATGGTCATGACATTATCCTGTTACTGTATGTGGATGGTGTGTTTGCTAGTAGGTTTGTACATACATGGTTTTACTGAGCTAAGGGTAAGATTAGTTCAGTGGTTTGTTATGAAGAATTTAGAGCAGCGAAATTCTTTGGCATGGGGGACATGGGAGATCACAGGTTGATTTTGTCTCCAGTGGGAGCTGATGTGAATCAAGTGTTGGCAAGGTTCATTATGCAGGATGCAGACCTGAAGCACACTAAGGGCTAGATAGTTCAGTGTCTGAAATCACATGAGGTCTGGTATAGACCTAAGTTTGCCCAAGCAGTGGGTGTTGTCAGAGAGTTAGGAGCCAATTCAGAGAAGTGGGTTCTCAGGGATGTGAGAGTGACTAGCAGCAGGGATTCATGCTATTCAAGGTCAGGACTTGACTACATGTGATTGTAGGTTCAGATGTGGCAGGGTACTCGAATGACAGGAGGTGCACCACAGGTTGTGTGGTAGGTGGTCTTCAGGGTTGAGCTTAAAGAGGGATATAAACCAGGAAACAGATTAGATGAGGTACAGGTACAGATATAGTGCAGTTGTTCCTCTCTAAGTGGGAGATTGTTAGGTTGTGGAGCTAAAATCTTCACTGATGCAAGCAGGGAAGGAGGTTGCGAAGGGTTGCAGAGTGTCACAAATGCCAGCATCGATCAGGCCAACTGACGTCGACAGGATCAGACAAGAAGGCAACCGATGTCAATCAAAAGTCAGCTAGCGTCAGAACCCCCCAAGCAGATAGGGACCGATGTTGGTCACCTGTGTGGTTTGAACTGCGAGTGTTTTATGGGCAGTTAGCTAATGAACCAAGTGTTTGCATGTCAAGAGTCAATTTTAGACTAAGAGCTGCGGATCTAATTATTGTAATTAGGTGTATAATTATTGTTTGCATGAGATTTATTTAAGAGACTCATTGGTTGTATTGTAAATGTGTGCTAGAGAGTAAGAGAGCAATAATATAAGCTCCTTCTGTGTGTGATGGTGTGTTCCTCCTAGTGCCACAGTACCAAGTGTGGGTGCTGGATTGGAGAATCAGCAAGGTTCTTCATGTATGTATGATCTTGGTCGTCAGGTGAGCATGGCTATGATAGGAGATCTACATGGTAAGTAAGATCATTGATTTGTAGGTGTATGTGTGTGCAAGGTCAAGGTTCACAGGTGTGCAGAACCAGATTGATTTGTAGGTGTGCAAGATCAGATAAGATAGCAACACAATAGGGAGCAGAAACAAGTGCGATCTACTTGGAGTACGATTGTGTACTTGTGGAGTGCGTGGAGCACTTGTGGAGTGCATGGAGCACAGGTGTGAGGTGAACATGAACTCTATGTTTGAGTTGGGTGTTGGGACCTAAGGGAGAGAGCTTTGAGGGAAGATTTACTATTTATGCCCTAGAGGTGTGGGAGCCCTAGAGGTGTGTAAGGAAGAAGAACTGTGGCAGCCTTCTTTATTGTATTTCCTTCTGAAAGAGTTTTAATACAAGTTTTGTATTGTCTCTCATATCATGTGTTATTTCTAAATTCTAGTTACTTGTGTATTTTGGTTAATTTTCGCATGTTAAGTTGCTTGGTAATCAATTGTGTGCTTCTAGTTATTTATCCCAACACGTGGTATCAGAGCTAAGGTTGCAGGAAGCAGGTTTTGTGTTTGGTTACAGGTCACTCTCAGGGGTTTCTGATTGAGTGGGAGTAGAGCAATGGCAGATGAAAGTAAGCTAAGAATGGAGGAGTTGAAAAGCATAGATGGTCACTTACGGTCCTATGGAAAGAAAGAGTAGGTAAAAGAATATTGTTGGTTGGTAGCAGATCAGCATGAAGGAACTGTAGATGCAGATGTTGTAGGTGTTGTTGCACAGGATGCTCTGGGAGGTTTCTTGGATAAAGTTGAATCTTGGATAATAGATTTTGTTGCCTCTTTCCATGTAGCCCCAGGGAGAGGAGCTGGTGAGCCTTGTCAAAGAATTGGCAAAGGGGAAGTGAAGCTGAAATTGTAGGTGGTCAACACATGGGTGTTGAAGCAGGTCATGCAGGTCTTAGGTTTGGAGATGTGGCTAATTTCTTCAAAAAAGTTGGGTGATGATAGATGCTTAAGAACTCTCACATCAGATGCACTTGAATTAGCTAGTGGTAAGAAAATAGGTACTCTTTATCTACTTGTTTATATTATTGATTCTCCTTCTACTGCAGAGACGTGGCTTCGTAGGCTTGGTCACATGAGCAAGAAGGAGATGGATGTTCTTAAGCAGAAGACAGATATATTTGACAGGCTTAAGAACTGGAAAGCCTTGGTGTTTATGGAGGAGATGGCAGACAGAGACCAGCGGATGGGGCTGGATACTTCTGGGCAGGGCAGTTTGGACATGGGACTTGATTCAAAAGACCTCATGGGTAAAAAGACATCACTCACAGACAAACATAGGTAACAACATCGGCAGGAAAATTGATGTCGGTAGTGGGTAAGACCGACGTCAGTCAGGAGGACCGACGTCGGCAGCAGGGTGACACCAACGTCGACAGGGTTGGTAGTCAGGACAGGCGCATAAAATCGACGTTGGTTGGATGCAGACTATGTGGTGATCGAGGTCGGTCACTGTAACGGATTTTGTGCAAACAACAAGCTATCAAGGAGTCTCAAACGCCCATATGGAGGACTGAAGGTGGTAAGTAAGCCTCAAATTTGTTGTTCCTCTTCTTTATACTAGTTGCTTACTGTAGAGCAGGAAGGATCTAGGAAACAGTGGGAGCATGGCATGGAGAGATTGTAGAACCAAGTAGAGATTTGGTAGGGTTGCCAGTAGGTATGAAAGCATAGAGATGAATGGATACCTTAGTTGAAGAATAGAGAGAACAGACACGTGAGACGGAAGACCAGGTCATATGGTCTTGAGAAAGCTGCAGGATAGTGTTACAGGTTTTGACAGTGGGATGACAAAGCATGACTTTAGTCAATGTTAGGGTAACTACTGTGGTTTGTCTTACCAGGGGGATGATGGTCATGACATTATCCTGTTACTGTATGTGGATGGTATGTTTGCTAGCAGGTTTGTACATACAGGGTTTTGCTGAGCTAAGGGTAAGATTAGTTTAGTGGTTTGTAATGAAGAATTTGGAGCAGAAAAATTATTTGGCATGGGGGACATGGGAGATCACAAGTTGATTTTGTCTCCAGTGGGAGCTGATGTGAATCAGGTGTTGGTGAGGTTCATTACGCAGGATGCAGAGCTGGAGCACACTAAGGGCTGGATAGTTCAGTGTCTAAAATCACATGAGGTCTGGTATAGACCTAAGTTTGCCCAAGCAGTGGGTGTTGTCAGAGAGTTAGGAGCCAATTCAGAGAAGTGGGTTCTCAGGGATGTGAGAGGGACCAGCAGTAAGGATTCATGCTATTCAAGGTCAGGACTTCACTACATGGGATTGTAGGTTTAGATGTGGCAGGGTACTCGAATGGCAGGCGGTGCACCACAGGTTGTGTGGTAGGTGGTCTTCAGGGTTGAGCTTGAAGAGGGATACAAACCAAGAAATAGATTAGATAGGGTACAGGTATAGGTACAGTGCAGCTATTCATCTCCAAGTGGGAGATTGTTAGGTTGTGAAGCTAAAAGCTTCACTGATGCAAGCAGGGAAGGAGGTTGCGAAGGGTTACGGAGTGTCACAGATGCCGGCATCAGTCAGGCCAACAGACGTCGATAGGATCAGACAGGAAGGCAACTGACGTCAGTCAAAAGTCAGCTGGCATCGGCACCCCCCAGGCAAACAGGGACTGACGTTGGTCACCTGTGTGGTTCAGACTGTGAGTGTTTTATGGGCAGTTAGCTAACAAACCAAGTGTTTGCATGTCAAGAGCCAATTTTAGACTAAGAGCTGGAGATCTAATTATTGTAATTAGGTGTCTAATTATTGTTTGCGTGAGATCTATTTAAGAGACTCATTAGTTGTATTGTAAATGTGTGCTAGAGAGTAAGAAAGCAATAATATAAGCTCCTTCTGTGTGTGAGGTGAGCATGGTGTGTTCCTCCTAGTGCCACACTACCAAGTGTGGGTGCTGGATTGGAGAATCAGCAGGGTTCTTCATGTATGTATCATCTTGGTCATCAGGTGAGCATGGCCATGATAGGAGATATACATGGTAAGTAAGATCATTGATTTGCAAGTGTATGTGTGTGCAAGGTCAAGGTTCACAGGTGTGCAGAACCAGATTGATTTGTAGGTGTGTAAGATCAGATAGAAAAGCAACACAATAGAGAGCAGAATCAGGTGGGATCTACTTGGAGTATGATTGTGTACTTGTGGAGTGCGTGGAGCACAGGTGTGAGGTGAACACCAACTCTGTGTTTGAGTTGGGTGTTGGGACCTAAGGGAGAGAGCTTTGAGAGAAGATTTACTATTTATGTCCTAGAGGTGTGGGAGCCATAGAGGTGTGTAAGGAAGAAGAACTATGGCAGCCTTCTTTGTTGTATTTCCTTCTGAAAGAGTTTTAATACAAGTTGTGTATTGTCTCTCATATCATGTGTTATTTTTGAATTCTAGTTACTTGTGTATTCTAGTTAATTTTCACATGTTAAGTTGCTTGGTAATCAATTGTGTGCTTCTGATTATTTATCCCAACACATGGTATCAGAGCTAAGGATGCAGGGAGCAGGTTTTGTGTTTGGTTACATGTCACTCTCAGGGGTTTTTGATTGAGTGGGAGTAGAGCAATGGCAAATGAAAGTAAGCTAAGAATGGAGGATTTGAAAAGCACAGATGGTCACTTACGGTCTTATAAAAAGAAAGAGCAGGTAAAAGAATATTGTTGGTTGGTAGCAGATCAGCATGAAGGAAATGTAGATGTAGATGTTGCAGGTGTTGTTACACAGGATGCTCTGGGAGGTTTCTTGGATAAAGTTGAATCTTGGATAATAGATTTTGTTGCCTCTTTCCATGCAGCCCCAGGGAGAGGAGCTGGTGAGCCTTGTCAAAGAATTGGCAAAGGGGAAGTGAAGCTAAAATTACAGGTGGTCAACACATGGGTGTTGAAGCAGGTCATGCAGGTCCCAGGTTTGGAGATGTGGCTAATTTCTTCAAAAAAGTTGGGTGATGAGAGATGCTCAAGAACTCTCACAGCGGATGCACTTGAATTAGCTGGTGGTAAGAAAATAGGTACTCTTTATCTACTTGTTTATATTACTGATTCTCCTTCTGTTGCAGAGACATGGCTTCGTAGGCTTGGTCACATGAGCAAGAAGGAGATGCATGTTCTTAAGCAAAAGACAGATATATTTGACAGGCTTAAGAACTGGAAATCCTTAGTGTTTATGGAGGAGATGGCAGACAGAGACCAGCGGATGGGGCTAGATACTTTTGGGCAGGGCAGTTTAGACATGGGACTTGATTCAAAGGAGCTCACGGGTAAAAATTCATCACTCACAAGGAAACACAGGTACCAGCATTGGCAGGAAAATTAACGTCGGTCAGGAGGACCGACGTCGATAGTAGGGTGACACTAATGTCGGTAGGGTTGATAGTCAAGACAGGCGCATGGAACTGACATCGATTGGATGTAGACTGTGTGGTGACCGAGGTTAGTCACTGTAACAAATTTTGGGTAGACAGCAAGCTGTTAAGGAGTCTCAAATGCCCATATGGAGGACTGAAGGTGGTAAGTAAGCCTCAAATTCATTGTTCCTCTTCTTTATACTAGTTGCTTACTATAGAGCAAGAAGGATCCAGGAAATAGTGGGAGCATGGCATGGAGAGATTGCAAAACCAAGTGGAGATTTGGTAGGGTTGTCAGTAGGTATAAAAGCACAGAGACGAATGGATACCTTAGTTGAAGAATAGAGAGAACGGACATGTGAGACGGAAGACCAGGTCATATGGTCTTGAGGAAGCTGCAGGACAGTGGTACATGTTTTGATAGGGGGATGACAAAGCATGACTTTAGTCAATGTTAGGGTAACTACTGTGGTTTGTCTTACCAGGGGGATGATGGTCATGACATTATCCTATTACTGTATGTGGATGGTATGTTTGCTAGCAGGTTTGTACATACAGGGTTTTGCTGAGTTAAGGGTAAGATTAGTTCAGTGGTTTGTTATGAAGAATTTGGAGAAGTGAAATTCTTTGGCATGGGTGACATGGGAGATCACAAGTTGATTTTGTCTCTAGTGGGAGCTGATGTGAATCAGGTGTTGGTGAGGTTCATTACGTAGGATGCAGAGCTGGAGCACACTAAGGGCTGGATAGTTTAGTGTCTGAAATCACATGAGGTCTGGTATAAACCTGAGTTTGCCCAAGCAGTGGGTGTTGTTAGAGAGTTAGGAGCCAATTCAGAGAAGTGGGTTCTTAGGGATGTGAGAAGGACCAGTAGCAGGGATTCATGTTATTCAGGGTCAGGACTTCACTACATGGGATTATAGGTTTAGATGTGGCAGGGTACTCGGATGACAGGAGGTGCACCACAGGTTGTGTGGTAGGTGGTCTTCAGGGTTGAGCTTGAAGAGGGATACAAACTAGGAAATAGATTAGATGGGGTACAGGTACAGGTACAGGTACAGTGCAGCTATTCATCTTGAAGTGGGAGATTGTTAGGTTGTGGAGCTAAAAGCTTCACTGATGCAAGCAGGGAAGGAGGTTGCAAAGGGTTGCGGAGTGTCACAGAGGCCAGCGTCGATCAGGCTAATCGACGTCGGTAGGATCAGACAGGAAGGCAAATGACGTCGATCAGAAGTCGGTCGGTGTTGGCACCCCCAGGCAGACAGGGACCGACGTCAGTCACCTATGTGGTTCGGACTGCGAGTGTTTTACGGGTAGTTAGCTAACGAACCAAGTGTTTGCATGTCAAGAGCCAATTTTAGACTAAGAGCTGCAGATCTAATTATTGTAATTAGGTGTCTAATTATTGTTTGCATGAGATCTATTTAAGAGACTCATTGGTTGTATTGTAAATGTGTGCTAGAGAGTAAGAGAGCAATAATATAAGCTCCTTCTGTGTGTGAGGTGAGCATGGTGTGTTCCTCCTAGTGCCACAGTACCAAGTGTGGGTGTTGGATTGGAGAATCAGTAGGGTTCTTAATGTATGTATGATCTTGGTCATCAGGTGAGCATGGCTACGATAGGAGATCTACATGGTAAGTAAGATCATTGATTTGCAGGTGTATGTGTGTGCAAGGTCAAGGTTCACAGGTGTGTAAAACTAGATTGATTTGCAGGTGTGCAAGATCAGATAGGACAGCAACACAATAGGGAGCAAAATCAGGTGGGATCTACTTGGAGTATGATTGTGTACTTGTGGAGTGCGTGGAGCACTTGTGTAGTGCGTGGAGCATAGGTGTGAGGTGAACACTAACTCTGTGTTTGAGTTGGGTGTTGGGACCTAAGGGAGAGAACTTTGAGGGAAGATTTACTGTTTATGCCCTAGAGGTGTGGGAGCCCTAGAGGTGTGTAAGGAAGAATAACTGTGGCAGCCTTCTTTGTTGTATTTCCTTCTGAAAGAGTTTTAATACAAGTTGTGTATTGTCTCTCATATCATGTGTTATTTCTGAATTCTAGTTACTTGTGTATTATGGTTAATTTCCGCATGTTAAAGTTGCTTGGATATCAATTGTGTGCTTCCGGTTATTTATCCCAACATATTTGACATTCTTTCATAAATATGTCATGTGAAGTCTATTGACATAAATTAGGGCTACCTACTTATGTCCTCGTTACTTGTGCTAGGATCATTGCTCTCATGGATTTACAAAAATAATGTTAAATTAATTTACCAAGAGGATCTAAACTATGTAAAAGTATGTTATTTATTATTATTATTATTATTATTATTATTATTATTATTATTATTATTATTATTATTCACAAACATTACCACAAACATAGATATTACATCAATTATAATCACCTCTAATTTTTAATTTACATAATAATTAAATCCACAACATTTTACTTAATTATATGTATTTGACCATCTTGAATTATCATATAGTAATAAATTATTATATGTATAATATTTTAGTCATATGGTCTATTTGTATCAAGATAAAGAATGAAAAATCATAAACAGTCCTTTAATACTTTGACATTCTATTTTTATTTCAATGACCATGATTATATTTTCTATATTGATGACTTGGACAATTTCACAAATTCATTTGATTCTTCATTTATGTCACTTCAGAAACAAATCATCTTGCTATAACTTTTTCAATAAACTTATCCTTTTATTTGATGAAAGACAAGGTCATAAGAAATCTTCGTATTTACTAGAACACCTTACCAATTTCCTTATTTGTCATTAGTGACTTACTAAAATAATTAAACATAAAAATTATACAAGAATGTAAGGCATATCATCTCAACATTAAGAATTATATTCTAATTTTTTTATGAAGATTGATAAGTATTCATTTACCATGTAAAATTGGTTAATAAGACCGTCTAACATTAGCATGAGTTTTAATAAACTTGTTAGAGCTAGTATTCACATTATGTTTTAATATTCAACCTAACTAATAATTATAAATCCAAATATGAAAACAAGTTTCAAAGGAATATACACTCTTAAACTCCCATGCTTAGTCTTAAAAAGAGTTATAAATCATTTTCATTGAACTAAATATAATATTCACACTTTGGCTATCTCAATCCATGACTTAGAATAATCCTTCATAATTGATAACTATAAAATATATAATACTCAACTTATTTTTATTATGTTATGAATACAAAACCAAAAGGATGATAACATAATACTTATAACTTCCTTATATCTTTTATAAGTTACCTTTTAGAATTATAACACTCTAAAATATAATAATCAACTAAATAATGCCTTGTCAACATATTAAATTAGTATTTCATTCATTGATGAAAATGAAAAGAGAATATAACTTCTCAAAATTCAACATTAGAATATTTATTATAGTCTTATTAAAAACAAAATAAATATTTATTATCTCCAAATCAAATAATAGGTCTGGCTTTCCAAACACAACATACAAATATATATTTGAACAATAGCTTCAATGATCAAAATTAAAAGATCACATCTCTATTGAATAACCATTCATTTACATTAGGACTTATAAAAAACTATAAATCAACATATATGTCCATATAATAACAACATAAATTAATGTTACAACCACTTCATAACTAGACAATGTATAACAACTTATTGTCTCCAACTTTGAATAACAAATTCAATACACTTAATATCTATACAAGGAATTTTATTTAGTATAGTATACAATGAAACATTGATTTGTATCTTTTTTTTTACACTAAATAATCACATAATAGGATAACTAAATACACAAAGAGACAAATCACTCAAATCATATTTTGAAGAGTAGTATGCAAACACCCCACTAGTCCATCCCAATGGTCCCCCATCAATGGCCCTAGACCACCCTATCCATCAATTGGATGTGGAGTTAAATAGTATGTTTTATAGAAGGTTGAATCAATAAAAAACATTTTGAGCTTTCTAAATCAAGAACATAAAATAATGAAAAAATTGACTTAAATATAATACATGAAAGAAAGTACTCATGATTATCATTAGTACTATCATTCAAACTATGAGTACATCCATTTAACTTAATCAGATTAAATAATGAATGTTCAATCTATTGACTTCAAATGAGATATGTATGTGAATATACTATACATGTATTTATTAATCAATAATACTAAAGATATTTACAACCACTTCAATTCTCCACATTATCCTCCAAACATAATAGACCTCAACAGTCCAAATCATATTGACACTGAAAAAAGGAATGACACCAAAAAGAGTCATCAAAGTATACATAAAGTGGAAATAAATACAACTCAAAATTTTATATTAATCCTCATAAATGGAATAATTTTACAATGACATACAAACTCAGTTAAAACTTCCATGAGACCTTACGCTCATGCAAGTTCATATAAGACAACACAGGTTTAACAAAACCCTATTGGTAATACAAAATAAGCATCTACAACCATTTCACAACTACATAAAAATTACTTCAACAAATACAATCCAAAATATGTTTTATATAGACATATTATAGAATCATTCTACAAAAACAAGTTAAATAGAAAATGATAAAAATATAACTGAAACCCATTCCTTCAAAAATGGTGGTAATAAACTATTTGATAACAAAAGCCTGTGGCTTAAAAAAATCAGTTCTATAATATATTCAACCATAGATCCCATAATACTCAATATAAAACAAAATACATTGTCAAGTACCCAAATCATACTTCATGCTACAAGGAAAACAAACCCATAACATTCACATTTGAGTATGTTTGATTATACATTAACCAAGTTTCATTATCAAGTCTAAAGACTTCACAATGAACCTGTAATGGTTCATTATTTCTTTTGGTTATACCCTATTTTAATAGAACATAAAATAACTATTATATTATACTCCAATTCAAATAAAAATGAAACCACTTGCTTATTGAATGCAACCCTAATGTAGAAAGATACCATGTCATCTTGAGAAAAATAATAATCTATTTTTCCTTTTTGTACCTAGTTGATCCCTCATAAAATCCACTAACTATATTAAAGCCTATATTGGTCCTATATTGTAGCTATGAATAACTAACAACATGGCTAAACAAACTAGCATCATTTTTGCCCAAAATACAACTAAAAATGGAATTAACAGTCACATAATAGTCCTACTAGGTCTTTTATGGCCTTTATCAAATAATTCAACAAAGTTTAGCTAGGGTTTGTTCAACTAAGCTTTCCACATAATGAAATGACCAAATAGAAATACATTTAAGTTATCTAATAAGTTGACCTTTGGATTTGGTTCGTGATGACCTAATTCTCAATAAATTCAAAGCCAAATTTTGAAAGGCTATGATTTAAATAAAATAAAACTAATGAAGACCCCATGACCTAGTCATGGTCCCCTCCTCAAGCTTACGCGTTCAAGTCATTGAATGGTTAAAATACTAAATCAAATCCATACAATAGTCATAATAAACAAGCCTAACTCAAATCACCCTATAAAATCTAATGCACATGTTCCTAACATAGACCAAATTTTAAGCTTCATGTAATCTCTTAATTTTCTAATAAGCCATATAAAAAAAAGATAAGTTTCTAATTGTTCCACTCAATGTCAAAGTAAAATAATAACATGAAATTGATTATCATAATAATTATAAAGAAATTCAAATCAAGAAACAATAATGTAGTCACTGACTAATATAAAACTACTTTTCTCATCAACCAAATGAATAAGAAAATGAAATAGTGAAAAAAGACTTAATCAAAATAAAGCCCAAACTCTCATGGATTGAATGATCACTAGATCATTTTTACCCTTTTGTACCCTCCACTATTGAGCACCAAATCTAACCTAGCTCAATTTCTTTTTCATGTTCTTACAATCATCTAGAATGATACATCAGTATTATTTGAATAGAAAATAATATATCAAATATGATAAGAAATTTTAATTTGAATAAAATAAATCAATTTTATAAACAATTGAATCAAATCATCCCTAAAAATATAAACATGTTTAGTATGCAATATATCAAAATAATAACTCAAAATAGAGTCTTGATATCATCCAAATATCACTTCAATAGCTATTAATGCATCTAATAAATATGTTAATCAATAAACAAATGTGCAACCATAGTGTTATAAACATGAAATAGAGCATGCAAACTAAGGTCATGACATCCTCTTTCACTTAAAAATAAGTCATCCTAATGATTAAAATAGCCAAATATAATGCTCCTTAAAAATATGATCATCTTCTAAAGTAGCATTATGCTTAGATAATAGATCCCATTGGACCAAAATTGGATAAATTTGTTTATTTCACAATATAATGTTGTGGTGGTCTAGGATCTTCACCAGTTTAAACTAAATCTTTTCCTCTTATAAAACCTAAATAGTTTTCCAATCCAAAATATGATAAGAATCAAATATATACTTCATTAATAAAGAAATATGAAAAACATCATAAATCTTGGATAAATATGGGAGAAGGGCTAATCAGTAGGAAATAGGGCTGACTCTTTTTAGAATGTCAAAGGGTCTAACAAATCTAAGAGCTAATTTAGAATATGTTCTAAATTAAATATCATTTTTTAATAGTCTAACAAAGAAATACTTTTTCACCAGTATTAAATTCATGAGTTATTTTTAAATCTGCATAGCTCTTTTGTCTATTTGATGCATCCTTCAAAATTTTGTAAATCAAAGTCATCTGCATATCATATTATTTATAGAATATCAAGACTAGTAATGATTTTATTTTATAGGTCATCCCAGCTAAGAGGAGTTCTAAATTTACACCTATAAAAAGCTTCAAATGGAGCCATTTCAATCATAGAGTGATAAGAATTTTTATAAATAAATTGAACTAAATACAAGACATCTTCCTATTTACTTTGTTGATCTATAACATACATTCTTAACATGTCCTCAACCACCTTGTTAAGCCTCTCCATTTGACACATCATTTTTGGGTGATACAAAGAGCTAAAATTTAAACATGTTCTAAATGTTTTAGTTAATATTTTCTAAAATCTTGATCTATATAACTTATCTCTATCAGATATAATGAGTTATGACATGCAAAGCAGTTGGAATACTTATTTCATAAGGCATTATATAAACACAAAAACATCATGAGTCATATTTCTAGTAATAAAATGAACAAATTTTTTAAATTAATAAATCACAACCAAACTATTTTCATGTTTGTTATGTAACTTTGATAAGCTAGGAATGAAATCGATTGAAATAACACTCTACTTACCTTGTAGAATTTAATGAGGATAAAGTAAACCTTTGGAATGGTAATTTTTTTATTTTACCCATTGACATTCTAAACATTTTTCCATAAAATTAAAAACATCATGTTTTAAACTAAGCTAATAATAATACCTTTTCAACTCCTATGTCATCTTTGTGACACTTATATGAGCAAAATGAGGTATTGAATGCAGTTATTTAAACAAAATATTCTATAATTCACCAGACTTAGGCATGAATATTATGTTTTTATGTCTTAAAAGGCCATCACTTTTAACAAAAAAATAAATAAATTTTCTTGCTATAGGTTCATCTCCAAACCTACACTTAATTCACAATAAAATTCATCAATAAATTGTTATTCCAAAATAGTAGTTCTAAAATTAAATTACAAAATAGATAAGGTAGTGAGATACATGCATTGGTTCAGAGCATCAATGATGCAATTCTAATTACCTTTAATATATCCAATTTTCATATTAAAATTACTCATAAATTCTATCCATCTATGCTGAAAAACATTAATAGCATCTTAGATGAACAAATATTCTAGGAAACGATGATCAAATCTAACCTTGAAATGCTTACCTTGTACAAAATGTTTCCACTATTTTAAATAATTCATAATAGTAACAAACTATAAATCATACATGGGGTAATTATTTTCATGATTATTGAACTTATGTGACTCAAATTCCATAACTTTACCATCCTACATAATAATACTAAAACCCTCTATATAGGCATCAAACTAGATTTCAAAATTTCTATTAAGATCTAGAATAATAAGTACATGCATTATAGTTAATATATTTTTAAACCTATAAAAAGTTTCTTCACATGCCAAAGTCTAAATGAAATTTTTACCTTTGATTTTCAAAGAAGTAATGGGGTCAGCCAACCTAGAAATTTTCACATAAACCTTCTATAACAACCAATAAAGCTCATAAAACTATGCACATCATGTACATTTGTAATGGTAGACCACTCTTGAATAGCTTTATCTTTGATAGATCCATAACAATGCCATCATTGGAAATAATAGGTACCAAATCATGTATTTTAGTTTGAAAAAATACACATTTGGAAAGTTTCCCATAAAGCTTATATTATATTAGTCCTTGAAATATTAAATGCAATTGTTATTCATGTCCAAATGCATTCTTAGAATAAATCAATATATCATCAAGGAAAACAAGAACAAACTTGTCCAAATAAACCCTAAATACACTTTTTACAAGATTCATAAGATCAAAAGGTATATTTATCAATCCAAAGGGCACTACCATGAACTTGTAATTTTCATACTTACTATGAAAAGTTGTCTTATAGATGTATTCTTCCTAAATTATTAATTGATGGTAACTTGATCTCATATCAATATTATAAAATACTATTTCACCTTTCACTTGGTTAAAAAAGTCATTTATCATTGGAAAAGGGTAACAATTCTTGATAGTGACCTTTCTAAGCATGTAATAGTCAACACATAGCCTATGTGTGTCAAAAAAATTAATTTTTTTCATTGATTAAAATCAAATGATACACCTATAATTTATACAAATTTTATTTTCTAAAAATATGATAACTACCTCATGCTATAGGAGGGATCGAAGACTCTTAATAAAAATAAAATAATGTAATAATTAATCCTATGAAATCTAGAAAATATTAGTTGTTAAGTAGTTATGTTATCATTCCCCCCTTATTAAATTATTTTTACAAATGTACTCCTTAAACAACTAAAATTTCACCTTTCTAAGGGATTTTGTGAGTATATCTACTATTTGTGGATTTGTAAGGCAGTACTGGAGATAGATGTGTTGATTTAAACCCTGATCATAAATGTAGTGACATTCAACCTCTATATGTTTAATTCTTTCATGATAAAAAAGATTCTTCACAAGTTTTAACACACCTTTATTGTCTCAATGTATGATAGGTGGCTCCCTTTCCATATATACCATATCTACTAGTATTCATCATAACCATATCACCTCACACATAGCTCCACATGAGTCATGACAATCTACCTCAATGGATGAAAGAGAAACAACAGTTTGCTTCTTATTGATCCACAAGATTGGTCTAGATTTATGATGGAATATGTATCCTAATGTTGAATTTTGGTCATCAATATATCTAGCATAGTCTGAGTTAGTGTATACCTTCAAGAAGAAATGACTATTCTTCTTATACTCCAAACCATACTCAAGTGTACCTCAGACATATCTCAGTACATGATTTACTGCAACCCAATGACATTTCTTTGGTTCCTATATAAATATAGAGAGATGGATCACAACAAAACATATATATGGTCTAGTGTAGGTCAAGTAGATGAGACTCCCAATGAGCTATCTATAGAGAGTTACATTCACTTGTGGTGAGTCTTGGAATCTAGAGAGTTGTAAACCTTTCTCCATTAGTGTTGAAAGTGGCTTACAACCTGCCATTCTATACTTTTCTAGGAGTGTCTTGGCATATTTGATCTAGGAGATAAAGATTCAATTTATTTTTTACCATATCTCCAAGCCAAGATAATACTTTAGTAGCCCTAATTTCATCATGTTAAGGGATATTCTGAGGTCATTCTTTAAAATATCAACCTAATCTTCTAAACTTCCAAAGATCACAAGATCATCCACATACAGAACTAGAATGACTCTATTTGTTCCTACCTTCTTTATGTGTAAGTTAGAATCTGAGGAGCTATGAGTAAAACCATGTTATAAAAGGTGATCATCTATTTTGGTGTACCATGCCCTAGGATCTTTTTTTAGTCCATTAATTGATTTGATGAGATAGCATACCTTTTTAGGATGATTTTCATCAACAAATCCTTCTAGTTAGGTCATGTATACTTCTTCTTTTAGATCACCATTAAGAAAATCACTTTGATGTCCATCTATTGAAGTCACCATCTATTATGTGCTGCCAGTATGCAAACAACTATGATGGTCTTAAACTTCATAGTAGGTGTAAAGGTTTCTTCATAGGCAATGTCCTCTTTTTGAGAATATCCCTTTGCTTCTAGTCATGCTTTATGTTTATCTATGGATCCATCTACCTTATATTTTGTTTTGAAAACTCATTTTCATTTGATGGGTTTCTTTCCTATGTGTAGATCAACCAGTTCCCATGTCCAATTCTTCATGAGTGAGTCATAATTAGCATCTATTGCTTTCTTCTATTATGGTTTATTTAAATCTTCATGAACATTATTAAGTTTAGAGCTATTAATAATTGCACTCATGAGAGAAAAACTTTCCTCATGTATAGTCTGACTCCTTGTCCTGACTCTTGATGAAAAAGGATCTCTACTACTACCTAGTACCCACTTCAAATGATAACTTTGTTATTGTTACTAAGAATTACTTGATATATGTGAAGAAGTATCTAGTGGATGCTCTAGATCTCCAAGATCAACATATAATTCCCCTTGTAGCTCTTCTTCTTGGTGTGAAGTCTCCTCATTATCTAACTCAAGTAATATTCAATAAGAGGTTGTTGGTATTGATTCACCATTTTGTATCTCAAAGGATGATTCATCAAATACCACATCTCTACTTTCATAGATTTTTCATGACTTAGGATCCTTGAGATGATATGCCTTTGAGGTTGTACTATATGCCAATAGTATACATGGGAGTGTTTTGCACTTGAGTTTATTCCTCTTTTTAGCTAGTACATGTATATATGCAGTGTAATCAAAAATTCTTAAATGATAAATAGATGGATTTTTACCACTCCATACCTCTTCAGGTATTTTATCTTATAGAATCTTTGTCGGTGCCCTATTGAGAAGATACATAGATATATGTACTACTTATACCCAATATCATTTCTCCAACCTTACCATTGATAGCATTCAATGAGCTATTTCCATCATAGTTTGATTACGTCACTCAACTATGCCATTCTATTAGGCTGTGTAGGGAGTAGTAGGAATGACAAGAATTTATTTGATGTGAATTCCCCCCTCGATCTAAGTGGAGATGAAGTAGGGGTTTCCTATTTTCCTTCACCACTTGTTGATATAAGATTTGAAAATGATGAAGGGCTTCACTTTTTTTTCTCAAGAAATATACCCACATTTTTTAGGAGTAGTCATCCATGAATAATTAGAAGTACTTATATCTAGAGAATGAAGTAGGTAATGGGATATTTATATTGGTATGAATAACCTCTAAATTCTTCTTGGCATTAAAGGAACTATATTTGAATGTATCCTTGTTTTGTTTACCTGTAAGGCATCCAAGACATACCAGTAAGAAACTATAAAATTTTGGAAGTCCATGTACCATTCCTTTAGAACTTAGCTGGTATAAAGATCTAGCTAATAAACGTCCATAACAATAGTGCCAAAGGGTAGTGGATTCTACTATTGATATAGATAAATCTATTATAGAAGATGAAACTACATCTAAATCAAATAATTTATCTTTTAGAAAGGCTTTAACAAGAACATTACCTTTTCATGAAATTAGACATGTTTTGATGCCTTTTTCAGTAAGAAACTCCACCTTAAATTGATGATTTAATATCTAACTGATAAGAGATTGGATGTTAGACCAAGAACATAGAGTAACTTCGTAAGTGTACATGTTCATGTTTTGAAGGGAATGGTCACTTGACATATTCCTATTATGACATACTCCTTATTATCAATGACCATAACCCAATCTCCAGTGGGTTGGTTTGGCAATGTATCGAATAGTTTCTTATCAACTATCATGTGCTTAGTGGCATCTAAGTCAATCAACTAGATATTCCTCATAGGCTAGAAGGTCTAGGAGACTAATACTACATTCTTGTCTTCATCAGTTGTCACCTCATCTAATTCATCTTATTGTTGGGTAATGAGATGTCTCTTTTGCTTTCACTATTGGGGATGTCTTTTTTTTTAGTATTGTCACACCTTGATGTAATTGGCTTACTGGTAGATCCTTTATTTTAGTTATTATACTAGTATTTATCTATGTTGTGAGTGTTGATACAATAAATGTGACACCATTTATTTGACTTCTATGATTGATGATGAGATAATTGTTATTGTTGCTATTTCTACATCAAATTTTTTGAAGGTCCCTTGCATAATGTTTGACCTCATTTTTGCTTTATTTAAAATATTTATCTTTAGACTCATCTTGAGCTGAATTGATTATTTCTTCCTACTGGAGAAGATTTACAATCTCTTCAAATGTCACTTTCTATTTAGTGACATTTAGTGTCATGATGAACACATGAAATTGAGAGTGAAGTGCTCACAAAGTAATGTGGACCAATGTTTGGTCATCTATAGTTTCTCTAAGAGCTAATAATTCTACATGTAGCTTTGCTACTCGTCATAAAAATTCTTCTACTTTTTCATCAGAATCCATTGTGAGTGTATGAAGTTTCGATTAGAGATGAAGAATCTTCATATGATTTTTCATTTCATATATTGTTGCTAATTTATCCCATGTTATCTTTGCATTGTCAACATCATTTATATGTGGTTGCACATCATCAATGACACTTAGTATGATCAACATTAGGGCCATAGCATTGGACTACTCATACTTTGTGAGTGCATTGGGATCAGTGGGAACTCATGTGGTCCCTATTACAATGCCCCAAAATCCTTCAAATTGAAGGATCATACACATTTTTGTTTTCCATATAGCATAATTTGGCCCTTTAAGTAATTGGGTGTTTGATAAAAGTAGTTTTAGAGCAGACATTTCTATAAAAGAAAATTGTTTTATTTTATTGACTTAAAATAAGAATACAAGACTTTATAGCTTACGAGGGAGAAAATTAGCTTGAAAATAAGCATGATAATTTTGTGCTGAGAGACAACAGTGCTTGTTGGGATGTTCTTTCCCATCTTCACAATCAACTTTGTATCTAGTGTCAAGTTCCTCTTAGATTCATTTAATTTGGCATCATACTCAAATATAAAATATTCCAGAAGGTCTTTTTGAATGATTTCACCAAACTAAAAATTATTTATATCTCTAAGAGCTTCTAGCAAAGCAAAATAATAACTAGTGCTTTCCTAGTGGTTTTCCACGATCTGTGAATTGCCTTGATAACTTCCAATGGTTTTACCACTAGACATATGTGGTAGTCTTGCTCACATCTTAGTTTGGTTTGGATGACTTGCTCTTGTCTCCTTCAAGTGTGATCCTTTATGAGGATACATGTTCCACTTCTATAAGCATTAACTATCCTCACATTCTAATGATATCTCTTTGGCTGCACCCTTTTTTTTAGGTAGGCATCGACCCTATTCTTGGCCATTCAAGCTTCTTTTTTTGCTACAAACTTATATGTTATAATCACCATTTTGAAGAGATGCCATTATTTTTTGTGTTCCAAGATCTTCTTGGAGGATAGATATCCACGAGTTACCCACACCAATGTAAAGATCTTGTTTGTAGTTGAGATAGGGGTCAATGGATATGGATGGCTCTTTTAGCGTAGATGCCTTCCTTCAATAATTTCCATGATCTAGAGTAGTTATAGGATTTTACTATTATTTTTCCACTCTCTACTATGGGATCTCACTTCTATGGGCTCTCACTTCCATGATGTAAAGTTGTACTCTGATTTCTTGATTATTCTTTCTATGGCATTGGTGCCTTCTACCAAATTTTTATACTTTCTTCAAGTTTCTAAGCCAAGCTATGATTAGAATAATTGTTTTTGCTTGCTCTGATACCAAAAATTGTCAAAAAACTTAATTTTTTTCATTGATTAAAATCAAATGATACCCCTGTAATTTATACAATGTTATTTTCTAAAAATATGATAACTACCTCATGATATATGAGGGATCGAAGACTCTAGAGAAAACTAAAATAATGTAATAATTAATCATATGAAATCTAGAAATTATTAGCTATTAATTAGTTGCACTATCAATGTGTACCATTTTTGTTTTTCACAAACACAATAGGAACACCCCAAGGAGATACACATCACCTAATTCTTTTATTTTTCAAGATTTCTTAAAAATCATCCACATTCATATGATATGGAGCTTTAGATGTAAAAGAAACCCCACTCATAACATCAATGGTGAAATCAAATTCATACCTAGCAGGAAGTCTAGACAAATTTTCAAGAAAACTATCAAAAAAATCACTCAAAAATGGAAAATACTAGTTAACAATTTCCTTGTTCAAGGTTTTTTCTTGCATTTGAATAGCATAAATTTTGTATCCTTTTCACATAGTATTTTTCAAATACATGGTTGAAAGTAGCTTTCACACTTAAATCTTATTAACACCTTGGATTTTAATAGTTTTTCCCAAGTCATCACAACATCAAACTAGTTTATTACCATATTCCAATGTATATTTATGGTGTTACAGCCAATCCATTCCTATAATAAGGTCATAAGACCCCAAAATGTTAAAACCCAATTTACTCTAGTTGAGAAAACTCACAAACTAAGTTATATTTGTCATAAGAATTCAAAAATAGGTACCATTTTCCTTATACTGAATTAAACCTTCCATCCTTCTCATTATTTTTATAAATAACATTATAGGAAATAAAAATATCATTTTCATTACAATCAGTTAGAACTAAAACTAAAAAAATATCTAGATTGCTTTTTGATTTAAATAAGAGTGACCTAAAATTCAACATTCTTATTATCCATAGCTGTATACACCCTATGATTAGTTGATTTCACCAAATTTAATTTAGGATAATTCTTTTGGTACTAATTATCACCACATTCCCAAGATATTATAGTCTTTTAGGGTAAAATAGGCATAGTTTTTACCCCTATAGTAGGTAAATTATCATTTCTTTGAGTTTGATATTTCTTGAATGTTCCAGTTTTAGAATAATTCTAAAGATTAAATTTTTTATTTTGGACTTAAAAATTATTAAAAAACTACTTCTCCTTGTAATTTGATTAATTTTATTTAGATTTTTGGATGTAGGAGAAAGATTTTTAACTTTAGATTATTGTCTATTAATTTTGAAATCATGTCTCGATTTTTACCAAGACACTTCTTTATCTTCTGCCTTATGATCAGATTCAATGGTAGGCATCAATTTTTTTGGATTGGCCATATTGATGTCATCCATCAATATTTTCTTCAATCTAAGTTTAAACTTTGTTAGCTTGGGTTTTTCATCATGCATATAGTTCACTTGACATAATAAATTCAAGAATTCATTCTCATATTTTATTATAGACATATTTTCTTGCTTTAACAACTAAAAATCTATTATGCTTTTCTCTTAAAAATTATCACTAAAATACCTCTTTTGAAATTTCCTTTCAAAAATAGGCCTAGTATCAAAGGTTGATAACCCTTTAAAGCACATAGATGGTTCCAACAAAGGTCTGAAGATATAACCAGTTGATAAGAAACTAGGGGTTTTTTAGTGATGAATATTTATTAATTCATGAATATTTCATTTTTAATATTTTGGTTTTGGAAAAAATTTAGGGTCAGTAGATGGGACCAAATCACCAATATTTTAGGGATTTTTTTGGGAGGTTAGCTCACCAAATTTTTATAATGATATATAAGATTACACTTAAATTCACCAAATATATATATATTATATCCTTTAAGGGCCTAACCTATACCAACCAAGGGAATAGGAAAAATTGTAATTGAATGAATAAAAAACCAAAAAATAATAGCAAATGAAGAAAATAAATGATAGCACTGAATAACAAGCTAGATCGCATCATAGAATACGTAGTTGGTGTGTGTTGGGGTTAATGGTGCATCAGGTATGTAGGGGAATAGAAATAGCTATTTTCTCCATATATGATTCTAATTCACTACATGGCTCATAGGATGAATCTTGCATACAAAATGGTTAGCAAATTTTTTAATGTGGCCAAAGTGGAGGAGCTCAATCATGACCTACATGCTTTTATGTCAAACAGTCCAAAAATAATTTTAGAGTTTCAAATTTTGCAATAGGAGTGACTGATGGTAAGAAACTAATGAAATATGTTGATACAAGGTGGATTTCTATGTATGAACTTGATTACAAATTTTTTGAAGAATATCCATCATTATTATGTTTCATGTATAAACATCATAGAGAAACTGATAAGGAAAAATATTTATTGTACCATTTAACATATTTGTAAACACTACTAAATTTATGTGGAATTCTTCCAATGTTTAAGGAAATGAATTTTTTAATGAAACATGCTTAGGAGAGGTCCATTTATATTGTGGATTTCATAAGGTTGTTAAATTGAGTATGTCAGTCTCTAGACATGCTATACATTTTGAATGAAATGTTTCAAGGAATTTTTTTTAATAGTTGGCAATGTTTAACCAATTTACGAAACCTTGATATTTATTTTATGTTGAATATTAATGATCATGTTTATGTCATTTTTAATGGAAAGGAGATTTCAATGCACACTTTGTACAAAAGACCTATTCTTGTGGGAGCTGAATCCAAAGAACTACCTATACCATGTATTTTGTATGACACTATTCTATCTAAAACATGGATGAAACTAAGTAGAGTTTCCCAAAACTTACCTATAAACAACAAAGATTTTTTTTGAAGGAATGATTTTTTTGAGGTGATGACAGTTGTCAATTCCTATTTCTAGAATAATAACAATCAAAAGATGGTTAGTAGTTTATTTTAGAAATACATGCACTATCTTGTAATGCATTTCTATAGATCTATAAAGGTGAATGGAGTAGAAATTAAATCTATTTTTGGAAAGGATTTATTTACATCCCAGTCAACTCATTTTGATATTACAATGTTTGAACAATATCATATTCTAAGCAAACCAACAGAGAATGGGGCAATTACAAGACTGTGAAAAAAAACTTTATCCTAGTAGGATACTAAAAAAAAGTCTAAGTGAATATTTTTTATTATATGAGATCTGTTAAATAATGATTCTGGGCTCATTGGAAGATGAAAGAGTATTCAGTGCATTATAATTCATAAAATCAAAACTTCAAAATAGATTGGTTAAAAATTTAGAAACATGTTTCAGATTGTATGTATCACATTATACAATGGATATATTTCCATATGAAATAGCTATTTCAAAATGGATTTCTATAACTTAAATAAGAGGCATTAGTACTATAATGACAAATAAAGAGGATGAAAATAATGGTACTGAATATGGAACTAAAATAGGAGATGCAAATGTCACTACCAATGATCAGGGTTGTGAAAAATTGTTTCAACTACCAAACTCTTAGAAATAGAGTTTTTAAATTTCAATTTCACATGTTTATCAAAAGATGTAATAATTATAATACATTTTTTGAAATTTATTTCCTTATTTTTTGCTAAGTATTGAATGTAAAATATTAATATATTGTGATTGTGTTAGGGGGAACACTATAGGTTAATATGGTTCTTTATGTCTTTGATACATATTTTTATAGATCTATTTTTTTCTTACATATGTGATGTATTTATTGTGAATTCATAGTACGTAATGTGTGTCTATAATGTGTTTGATGTTCTTATTATGTTTTTGATTTGGACTGCTTGTAGTCTATTAAGTGCCTTTAATGTATTCATGCTTTACTTTATCTAATTATTTGTAACTAATTTTCACATGTTTATCATAACATGCAAAAATTATTATACATTTTCAATTGTTCATAAACTATAATTTTCACATGTTTATATATAAAATTAACATAGTTATTATAGTTTTTGAACAATTGAAAAATTATATAGGAGTATATAATTCATATATATTCCTAATACTCTATATATAATACTATATAGGTACTAGACTAGGCATTTATAGTACCTTCCTATAGGGTTGTGTAGGCTATCTACTCTCAAAAGTTGTCCAATTGTTTAGAGTCTTTAAAATTGATTCTTTTTAGAATAAAGTGATCAAATAAAAAATTAATATATTTTTAAAGACCTTAACTCTTGTTTATACTAATTTTCATATGAGTAAAATTGATTTCATGAGTCCTTATATATCTAAACATCCTTATAACATTAAACAATCCATTCATCTATTCTATAGTCCATGATCACAATCAATCATGCATATTTTCAACTTTGATGAATCCTCATTATTACTGACTATCGAAATACTATCTTTAACACAGACCTCTACCAAACATGAATGTGTTTCTATAATTTCCTCAAATGCATCGCAAATAATGATTTACTCAAGAAATAATCTAAATATTAATAAGACATCTTTCACAGAAAATAACTCATTTTTTATCATAACATGTAACTATTATACATTTTCTAAAATCCATTTCTATGTTTAGTGATGACTGCATAAGATTAATATATTATGATTATGTTAGGTGGAACATTGTATAAAGGAATATGGTGAAATTAATCCATTTATATTGAGATGTGAGTTTCACTAGTGCATCACAAATATCAAAAGGAGGCCTAACACCATTCAAGTTTACAACATCATAAAACTAAAATTGAAAATGTAATCTACATGGCTCATTTAGTAATTAAAACTTAATAAATTAATCATTGTATCTACAAACTTAAAATTATCATTCATAATTTATATTTTAAAATAAAATATTGTATATAAATATATAAAAGTTTAAAACAGATTGTCAATTTCTCATTTAGTTTTTCAATCACTTTCTCAAACACATCATGTATACCACTTATATCCTTAAAAATCCTTGCCTTTTCAAGATCTAAAGCCATAACATTAAGATGTTCAAGATTTTCCCTATCCTCTTTTCTAGTATCTCCTGTAGAAAGTAGATTGGATTAACAATTATCTTCTACTTAAAAACGGCACCAGGATCTCACCTTTGCTTCTTAATGATTTTTCATGGTGTGTTTTTATATTTATTCAATAGAACAAGATTCTCCTTGAATTTAGTGACAGATTGTAAAAAAAATCACGCATTTTTTAGATACACATTGAGGACCTCGGCGTATTTTTTTAAGTTCTCATATTTTTCCCCCATTTTAAAATATAATGTAATTAGATGTGAACAAAATTAAGAATGACATGAAATTTTATTAAAATTAATATACATTACCAAAAAATTTCCTTCTTCACATTTATAATCACAACAAGGTTGATGTCTTTCACCCATTATTTAAAATATGCTTAGGATTTTGCATTTAAATTCTTTAACCTATTAAGTATGATAGTCAACACTTTATCATTATAAGTATTAGCAATAATAACTGACCTAGATTTAGATTTGGAAAACAAAGCATCAATATTTTTGGGTTCCTATTGCACCAATGCAAATAAATTTTCTTAATTGGAGTGGTTATAATGGTCATTTATTTATCTTATAAATACCTTCACCCAAACCTCCCACACATGAAAAAAAAATTATTTCAACAATTACTCCCTCCTGAATACTAATAGTAATACTCTATGTTATCAAATTGTTTCATGGAAAATATGTAAGAGCATTATCAAAATTTACAACATTCTCTATTGGGGTGGGACTATCCAGTGAAGTGCTTGAAGGTTCTTGCTGAGTAGTCATATGAACATGTATTTCTTCTCCTTGGATAAAATCATGTGGATTGAAAGTAGTTCCAACATCAGTGCCACATTTGAACCCCAAATATTCCTCATCAATTTCAATTTCTAGAAATTTTCAATCCCTATGCACTTGATAAACCTCCAATAGAGAAAGAGGGGAATTGGGAACCTAATATTTTTAGTGTTGTTCATTGTAGTGATGTTAATAGAAGAGGATTCTCGCTTCCATGAAATGCATTCAAGGGCAAAGTTGGTGGCATAATATTCCTCATAGATAGAGGATGGCCTACAAAATGTAAGTTATTTTATAAAATAAATAAATTAAAAAACAAAATTATATGCAAAATTAAAATTAAAGTCTAGTACTTGTATTTGGAGACATTATATCTTCCAATATATGTGGTGTATTTTAAGTGATATCCATAAGGGTGTTTTCAACTAGTACATTGCACAAACTTTTAGTCTAAAAAACAATAATCTAAATCTAAAAAACAAAAATATAAAATATGGAATGTAAAATACCTTCCATAGAGGGTCGATAAGGCACAATAAATGTTATTGTTTGTTGTAGTGGTGGTTGTTTCACCATTTGAATTGTTGTGAAGTTAACTACAAGTTAAAAATTAAAATCATATTTAAAATTTTAAAATAGTGAACTTACATGTGGAGATGACACCGAAGAAACTCATGTACATCTCATAAGTTGATAAGATTACATGAATGATTTTATAGACTCTGAATCTACAGATTCTTCAACTATAATTACACATTGTCCTTTTGAGGTAGATTATTTTCATGAGGTAGGCATTCTTACCTATCATTTCAAGTTATAACAAACAAATATTAAATAGTTATTAATATTTACTTTGGCAACCACTTAACAAATAAACAAATATTAAACCCTAGAATCTAGATTAACAAATGAATAAATAAACTAACCTCCTACTCATCCATAGATAAAGAGTTTGTCATCATTTTTGGATCCAACCCAATTGAACCCTATGTTTTTTGGAGGTCAAAAAAGTCCTTGTAATATATTGTCAAAATAAAATTGGAACAAGAAATTGTGGAACTAGGATTGGTAGCAGTAGAATTTAATTGAAACCTTATTTTAGAAGAAATAAAATACCACCAGTCAAATTTATAATTAAAAATGGTACAGACAATGTAAAATAGTGCCCAATAGGGAATATTTGCTATTCTTCCCTACAATGCTATTCTATCTTGGAAAAATTAAACCACTGATTTCAAAAATGGGTGACTAACATCTTTGACATAGATGCCCCTCTTCCAAATATCTAAAACAAAATAAAAAAAGAGGATTTTAGATCACAAAAGTTGAAACTTCAATTTTTAATATACAAACAAATTTATAACTACATATCGACTCAGCTGATGTACAGATCAAAACATTTTACCAAGAAATTTTTGGATTCATCTATCAGTGTTAATTTGGAACTCATAGGGGTTACACTGTGAAATGGAAGACCTGTGAGATTATAAATATCTTATGGCAAAGTACCATATGAAATCATTCTAAAATCTATTTTTAAGGGAAATATCTTCTCATTTGAGCCATATGAATACATGAGAATTTTTAAAAGCATGGTGTTTAGGTTGTATTACAACAGGTAGAGCAAGACACTAAAATTTCATTCTTGAACCCAATCATTGTATGCATCTAGTTGAACCCATGATGAAAAAATAAATTCTCTCCAGGGGGATGAGGAATGAGTTCTATAAAATTTTATAAATGAGGGAAAAGGTGAGTATTTATAGATCAATGGAGGTGATCGAGAAATTGGATAGAAGAATGGACACATAGGGCACCTACCAATACATTGACCAATCAAACCATCTAGCCTTATCACTTGGTGGATCCATTTGGCCCAGTTGCTCAGCTCAATGATTCATCTCAGTCATTTAGCTCAATCATTTAGATTTACCATTTGGTTCAACCATTCGACCAAAACATATGAGCATAACCATTTGTCTTAATCATTTAGCATAGCTATCTAGCTTTGTCATTCAACCCAAACATTCAATTCAACCATTCATTTCATCTATTCAACTCAGACATTTGGTTTGGTCATTTGACTCTGGTATTTGGCTCCACTATCCATCTTAGACATTCAGATTATGCTTTCAATTTATAAATTTAGTCCAGCCATTTGATTAAATTATTTGGTTTAATCATTCAGTTTATTTTTTCACCATCATTCTCAAAGGATTTTCCATGCCCATGCATCAAATTTTCCTAGATTCACTAGATATTTCCAAAAGGTTTTCTAGTAGGGCCTCGTAAAATGAACCCTATAAGAAACTACTATTGCCTTCACATTTGAGGGCATGTTACGTAGATTAAAGTATTTATGTAGGTTAACCATCCATGTATCATCTATATCACTTGATTATTCATCTTAAAATATAGTATGGAAGCTTTTAAATTCTTTAATGATGAGATCAACTGCATTTAAAGTCATCTTTTGAATTACTTGCTCTCCCACTTATCTTTCATCTAATCAGGGAAATTATTCTTGTGCAACACCCTATGTATTATTAATATTGCATTTTTGAGCTTCCATCTTACTATTCAATCCATCCAAAGTAGTTGATATTCATTTAAATACTTCTTATTGAATAGGTGTGGGATTCCCTCTAGAAGCATTTACATTAGGTTCTAGCACATTTCTAATAGCATTATTAACATGATTTTCTTCTCTACCAAATTTAAGTTTTTTAGCTCCATGACCTCTACCTCTTCCCCTAGTTCTTCATCTACCTCTACTAGGATTATCAATTGTCAGATTGTTTTCATCATCTAACCCACATGGTCTAGTTGTCAACATCATGAGGTGAAACAAAAACAACATAGGTATTTAAAACTAAATTTCTTTCCCAAAGTTTCCTAAAATACATAACTTAGGCTCTGATACCAAAATATAACAACTCATTCTTTTTTAATCAACCTCAATTTAATCAACATAGTTTCAACATAAAGGAAGGAAAACTATTTCATATAAAGTGTGATCAATTCTATAATTGTGTTATACCAAACACAAATATCTATCTAAGGTTATAAATTCCTATTTGTACTATTAGGAAGTTACTTTAAACAATTAATAATAATAATATTGAGGTGTACTAGTGTATTAAATATACATTTGTACACTCAAATTTGTTTACTAAAACTATGGCATTCCTAAAAGGACTAATACCAACTTTTAACCTTAACTAAATGCCTATACTTTACATAATACAATCTATACTATGACCATGTAAGAAAGCTAAAGTCTAACTAAGGTTACAAGTTAAACATCAATAAGATTCACAACAAGCTAAGGCATAAAGAATTTAATTCACAATAGAATAATCAAATCTTCTACATTCAATGATTTACATAATTATGTAAATAACAAGACTTGAGCTTGTAGTTTATATCCAAAATTAATATAATCCAATTTATTTGACATTCTTTCAAAAATACATGTTATGTGAAGTATATTACCATCAACTAGGGCTACCTTATTATGTCATCATGAATTGTGCTAAGATTATTAATCTCATGGATTTACAATGATAGCATTAAATTAATTTATCAAGGGGATATGAATTAATCAAAAGTACATTATTGATGAACATTACCACATATATGGATATTACATCAATTAGAATCATCTCCAATTTGTATTACAAATAATAATCAAATCCACAATATTTTACTTAAGTTTATGCATTCTACCATCTCAAATTATCATATATTAATAACTTACTATATGTATAATATACTAGTCATATGGTGTTTTATAGCAAACTAAAGAATGAAAAATCATCAAAAATTATTTAACACTTTAACATGTTATTAATGTTTCAACAACCATGCTTATATTTTACATATTGATGACTTAGATAATTTTATGAATTCATTCAATGCTTTAGATATATCACTTCAAACACAAACCATATTGATATAACATATTTTATTAACTTATCTTTTTATTTAATGAAATACAAGGTCATATAAAATATTCCTATTTACTAGAACAACTTACCAATTTCCTTTTTCATCATTCATGACTTACTAAAATAATTGAACATAAAAATTATAAAAGAATGTAAGCAATGTCATCTCAACATCAAGAATTATATTCTAGATTTATTATGAAGATTGATAATTAATTTTTATTAGATTGGGTAAAAAACAAGTTTTGGAGGGTCTTGTAACCCTTTACAAAAGGTAAAACATTTAAGTTCCAATGAGATGCCAAAAATAGCAATCCTTGAAGATTGATAAGTATTCATTTACCATAAAATTGGTTAGTAATACAAACTAATATTTGCATGATATTCAATAAACTTGTTATATCTAGTATTCATGTTATTTTTTAATCTTCATCATGATTAATAATTATAAATATAGATATCAAAATAATTTTTTACTAAATCTACAACTCTTGACCTCCCATGCTCAGTACCAAAAAGAGTTATAACTTCTTTCACATTGGTACTTACAAGAGAAAATAAATCAACATATATTTCCATATAATAACAAAATAAAATAATGTTACAACCACTTCATAATTAGATAACATAACAACTTATTGTCTCTAACTCTAAATAACTAATTCAATAGACTTACTAAATATGTCTATATAAATAATTATATTTAGTATCATATAATGAGACATTGATTTATATCATTTTTTAAGACTAAATAACCACATAATAGGAAAACCAAATACATGAAGAAAAAACCACTTGAATCATATTCTGAAGAGCATCATGTAAACACCCTACCCATCCTGCTCAATGAATTCCCCATCAATGGCCCTAAATCACCCCATCCATCAACTGTATGTGGACTTCAACAACAGGGTGTATATAAGGGTGAATTAGTAATGGATATTCTAATCTTTTTAAATTAGTAACATAAAATAGTGACAAGATCTGAATTAAATATAATACATGAAATAAAGTACTAATGATTACCATTAGTACTAACATTCCACCTATGAAAAAATACATTAGACTTCCTCAAATTAAATAATGATTGTTTAATCCATTGAATTCAAATGAGATATGCATGTGAATATACCATACAAGTATTTATTAATTTATAGTACTAAATATATTCATAACCACTTTGTTTCTCCACCATTATCCTCTAAAAACAATATAAATCAACACTCTAAATCATATTGACACTAAAAAGAGGCATGATACCAAAAAGAATCATCAAAGTATACACAATTGGAAAAGAATCTGAGTTAGAATTTGCATATAGACCCTCATAAAATGAAATAATATTTCAACAGCATACAAACTCAATTTAACTTTTATGAGATCTTATACTCATACAAGGTCGTTTAAGACAACATAGGTTTACCAAAACCCTATCAGTAATATAAAATAAGAATCTACAACATTTTTCATGACTACATAAAATTACTATCAATAAATACATTCTAAGAAATGTTTAGAATGACCACATTATATAACCATTCCACAAAAATGAGTCAAATTATAAATGAAAAACAAATAAATGAAACCCACTCCTTTAAAAATGATGGTAATAACATTTTTGGTACCAAAAGTAAGAATATTAACCAAAATGAACTCTATAATCCATTCAAACACAACCACAATAATACTCAATAGAAAGTAAACTACATAGCTGAGTACCCAAACCATGCTTCAAGACACAAGGAAAACAAACCTAAAAAATTCACATTCATGTATATACAACTATACATCGACCATTATATTATGGATTTGAAGTGAAACATATATAGATCACAATAAACCTCTAATTGTTCATTATTTATTTTAACTATACCCCATTTCAATAGAACACATAATAACTATTATATTATAGTCCAACTCAAATAAAAATGAAACCACTTACTTATTGAATGCACTCCCAATTAAAAAAGATATCTTGGCTTCTTGAGAAAAAAATAATCTCATTTTCCCCATTCCACCTAATTAATCACTCACAAACTCTATTTACTTCCATTAAAGCTCATAATGGTCTTGCATTGTAGCCATGAGCAACTGACAATATGACTAAACAAGCCATCAAAATTTAATATAAAAATGGAACTAATAGTCATAAATTGGACCTACTCGGTCTTCAATGGCCTTCACTAAAAAATTTGGTAAATTTCATCTAGGATTTGGTCAACTAAGCTTGCCACATAACCAAATGACCAAATAAAAAAAATTTGAAACTGCTTAACAAGCTGACCTTAGGATTTGGATCATCATGACCTAATTCCCAATTATGTCAAAAATAAAGTTCAAAATTCAATGAATTTAAAAAAAATTAATAAAGACCACATGGCCTAGTCATGGACCCCTCATAAAGCTTACATATTAAAGTTACTAAATGGTTAAAACACCAAGTTAAATCCATATAACATTCATAATAAACAAAACCATCTCCAAGAACCCAATAAAATCTAATGCATATGTTCCTAACATAGATTAAATTTCAAAAATCATGTAATCTCTTGACTTCCCAACAATCCATATTAAAAAATTCCAAGTTTTTTATTCTTTCACTCAATGTTAAAGCAAAATAAAAAAGTTGAAATTTATTACCAAATTATTCATAAATAAAGTCAAACCAAGAAACTATAACACATTCAAAAACTAATATAAAACCACTTTACACATCAAAAAACTAAATAAGCAAACAAATATTCAAGAATGACTTAATCAAAATAAACTCAAAATCTCATGATTTTAAATATCACTAGTTCATTTTTTACCATGTTGTACCCACTATTATTGAGCACTAAATTGAACCTACCTTATTTTCCTTTTCTGTATTCATGCAATCATTATAATAATACATGAACAGTACCTAAATGGAAAAAATATATCAAATATGATAAGAAATATAAATTTGAGTAACATAAATCAATTATATAAGGAACTAATAAAATCATCCCTAATAATATAAACATGTCTAGTATAGAACATATCATAGTTATATTTTAAAATAGAGTCTTGATATCATACAAATAAAAATTTAATAGCTACCAACATAGCTAAAAAATATTCCAAGCAATTAACAAGTGTGCAAGCTATAATTTTATATACATGAACCACAATATGTAAGTTGAGGTCATGACACATTAATCTAAAGAAAATATCTATGAAAATTTTTAATCTTATCATAGGGTGCTTAATAATCTTGTTTATTCATCTGAAATAAAAGTTCTACCTTGAATTCAACCTTGTTTTATCCAAAGTGAAATGGAAGGAAAGGAAATCAAGGGGAATGAAACATGAAATAATTTGAATTACTTCAATTCATAAAAAATGGGACAAAGGTGAAAAGGGATACAATGATAGGTAAGTATGATTACTTATCATATGAATATATGGAGGTGTAGGTAAACATGATAACATAGTTTACTGTGCAATTTTTATCTAAAAATGAAACAAAAACCCAAGCTAAGAATATGGGATCACAAACATCTATCCATTTCTTAACATTCTAGAAAATGAACACTTGGTTGAAAAATGTGTTTTTGGATTAAAATGGTGATTTTATGAGGAGATCCTTGTCCTATCCATGATCTTACACTAAAACTCATAAAATAAAAACCTATGTGGGTTCAATAAAGGTAAATAATAGTATTTTTGAGGAGGTTCTAGTCCTATCCATGGTCTTACACTACAACTCATAAAAGAGAAACCTTAGAGGGTGAAAAAAGCATGTAAAAAAAATAATAGTAGAAATGGTATTTGTGAGGAGGGCCTGGTCTTATCCATGGTTTTACACTTCAAATCACATGAGAGAAACCCAAGAGGGTAAATAAAGTATTGGAAAATAATAAGTTGATAAAATCAAAAAGTATTCATGAGGAAGACTAGATCTTATCCATGATATTACATTACAAATCATGAAAAAAAGAAACCAAACGACAAAGGAAAGGAACTAAGATTTGTGTTAAAATATATTTAAAAAAAGGGAAATACCCATGAAGAAAGATAAATAAACATGAGACAAACATAACAAAAAAAAAAAACTATGCTAATGTCCATATGAAAGATGAGAATGTGAAATTCAAGTCTATATATATCTCAAAAAGTTTCTTAAAGTTGAATTTGCTTGTTATTATGCATTGTAGAATGTTTAATTGGATGTAGGGATGGGAATCATAAAATGTCCCAAAGTCTAAAGTGTTATGGGGATGGGGAACTTAGGGATTATCCATTTTTGTCTACTCCTAGTTTTGGTTGAGAATTGCTAATGATTGTATTGGTAGAATGTTGGAAAGATCACTTGATGGTTTTAGTGTTGGTTTTGATAAATTCTTGTCGTATACATTAATCTATAGCATCATTTAAATTTTGGGGAGAAAAAAATTTAACCTTGTATTGGAGGGAAGGTATTAAGGCTATTATTAAAAGTTTGAACAAGTTGTCATCAGTCATGTTGTGATCAATTTTGTGACCCAAATATTTCCATATTTAATAAAATAATGAGCTGATTTGATATGGGATTACTTATCATTGATGAAATGAATAAGACAATTTTGGGGAAGATCATTATGTTACATTTCTTTAATTAAAGGTTTGACTAAACCCTTGAGTTTCCATATAGAATGTTGGGGAAGTTGGTTATGCCATTCTTATACATCACCGGTGATGGTTTTAACTAAGATTTTAGTAGTGGTGAAGAAATTAGTTTGGGCATACTCTTTATAAATATTACCAAATACCTTGAGAAAGTATGTAGGGTCTTTAGTCCCATCATATTTAATAGTTGGAGATATAATACCAATATCAATAAATATAATGAAGGGGGCTTAACATTAATTTTGAATATATTATATCTCTTATTATACATGATAGGTTATGGAATAACATTTCCCATGACATATTTATGAGGAGGAAGAATAAAGTTTTAATTATTTTGGGGAAGAAGAATAGGAAATTGATTAGCCACATTTATCAAATGATGTTATAGTTGCATCATTTGAAAGGTGTTAGATGTTTGCATGATGTTTATTTATTACACTATTTATTTTTATCAATTGGTAGGTTGGTGTTGGTAGGAGGATTCCAAAAAAATGTATTAGGGGGAGGGCTACTAGGTGGCATATTGGTAGGAGGTGGGTTGTCTGTGCTGAGAAGGTTTCCTATGGGGTTATTTATTAAGATTTTGTCAATTACCCCCATAATGTGGTAAGATGTCTAAAGGTGAGAATTATCTTGATAAGTATGAAATGGTTCTGATCCACCAATATCAAATATTGGTGTGATTTTAACCATATTATAATCAAAATATGAGGGATGATAAAAGGTGCTCTGAGAGTGAGGATATTCTTAGGTAGTGAAGGTAGGAAGAAAAGAACATCCCATATAGTGTCTAAATGGATTCAAGTTGTCTAAAAATATTTTGATAGGGTGTTTCATGATGATTGAAAGTAGTATCTAAAATTATAAATTAAGGATTAAAAATAGGGATAGAGTCAATCAAACACATAAAAGTATCGACCAACATGTATAGAGTTGACTGGGTTGAAAGAGTCTATCAAAGGCTTACACAGTAGGATGCAAAAGACATAATCAAACTACTCAACTATGTTCTAACAATGTTAAATATAAAATATTATAGAAAGATACATAGTCATATGGGTTGAATGTATACTAAAGATAGAGAAGTTGAACATGTAAAGAAGATACATAGCCAAATAGGTCGACTATGTATTAAAATGAGGAAAACTAAACAGATTAAAAAGATACATAGTTGTATAGGGTGACTATGTATTAAAGAGAAGTAAGACTAATAGTTTTAAGATACTTTTTTGATAAGGATGATAGTGTTATAAAAATAGGGAAAATAGTTTCAAGATAGTAAATAAGAAAATAAAATGAATCATAAGCAATTAAATCAATGTGGTTAATCTATTTGGAGCACACAACACAAACTTTGCATTAATGTTGGTTAATGAAATTTTTTGAATACAAAATATAATGATAAAAAATAAATAAGAAAGCTTGAATGTAAATTCCAACTAATTGGTCATTCCTAAATGTTATAATAAATTTTGAAACTAATGTAATGGGGAGTTAGCTGTAAGAAGGAAGTAGAAAACATTCTAGGGATAGTTTTAAGTAGTTTGAGCTGAAATGGATCTATATTGGTGATGGTATTGGCTTGGTATTGGGGCCTGCCCCATCACTTCATAATCCTATAGTGATAATGGTATCAGGTGGTTTTCCAATATATACAATAAACCATGTGTTTATACATGGCTAGAAACCCAAGTTGGCTTCCCCCTTGGTGATGAAATCTAAGTAAGTAGACCTTAGAAAGAAAAAAATTTAATATTTTTTTAGTGTAAATTCATTTGGAAGTGTGTGTAAAAGCAAAAAATAGTGACTAAATTGGTAAATTAGAAAACCACCTAATTTGTCTATGTTTGTTACTCTAAGCATATAAGTAACTAAAATGAAAAGTGACCTAATTAATAATAAAATAGGTTAATTCCTTTGACTTTAAAAATTATAGAGTTGGTTCAAGAGACACTGTATACAAACAATATTAGAAAAGAGTTGGCATGGTCACTACTATTCTACATAAGTAAGTTCTAGAAGAACATAGTCGAACAGGTTGACTATGTCTTCTAGAGGTAAAATGATAATTTTGGTTTATGTGTAGGAAACATGGGTTTTTTAATGTGTTCTAATATTATTTATATAATGATGATGAGTCGGTAAGGGTTTTCATGATGTCCATCAAGGTGGTATCTACATTGATGAGGAGTGAGTAGGAACTCTAATAGTAGACATCCATAAGGATTGTCAATCCCAACAATGGTATTGGTTATTGAGATCACATTATTTGTAACTTGTTTATGTATTGAATTGGCCACAGAGACACTTGGAACCTTATTCCATGGTGGCATAAATACAATGAATACATCATCTTATAGTGTGGACCATTAATGAACACGAGGTAATATAATTATGCTTCATGCACATTATATCAAAAATAAATGCAATAGATTAAAAAGGGAAGGATTTACATTTAAATGATAAGTGCAAATTACCATTTAGTAAACCATTAGCCATATGATACAAATTCTCAATAGTGAGCTAAAATGTGTAATGGCCACATGATATAAAAAAGATGAATAAAGAAGAAACCATCAATGAAATGATGACAATGGATAAACACATTGTGAAAAAGGACCCACAATTGAAAATAGATCATAAGTGGTTGGAAAATATTTCATATGGAAGTGATATGTGATCAAGAAAATAAAGGAGACTGAGGTGAGCAAACATAGTCGACTATATAATATAACAAGAAGTAATTTTGAATAGAGAAATAAGAAGCCACATGTTAGTATAATGTGAGGATCACCATTCCTTGATTCAATGTGACTTGACCCAATAATAGGGAAGTGGTTCTAAAAAATAATGTGTGCCAAAAATCTATATTGAAAGGAAATAGTTATATATAAAAATCAATGCTTTGAAGAAGGGGATTCGATTCAGTGGGTTGGTCAATCAGTTAATCATAAAGAGGATCCCCCCAGACAGATGATGAAATCTTAGGTTGTTGATTTTAGAGGGGATAAATGAAATAAAATATCCTAGGGCCTGCTCCTAGATAGAAACTTGAAATTATGAGAAGGAAGACACACATGTTCCTTGATATCGAACCTTATTTGATCAAATTAGATTTGAGGTAAATTTATGTTGATTCTAATTTTAATATTCTTCTCCATTTATTGTGAGTTATACACTTTGAGACAAGAGAGCTACCACTCACTTCTAGTCTTATATAATTATTTTATTGAAGATTACCACTACTTATTAGTGTTATGTTGTTTTTTATTGAAGATTGCCATTGTTTATTAGTGTTATATAATTTTTAATTAAAAGATAAATTTATTTTTTATATATAAATACTTTAATTTGATCAAATCTCTACAACTGTATCTAGAACACATCAAGGGTATAGTCCCTAGAGAATAAATAATTCAAAAATTTAAGACAAGATAAAACTATAACCAAAAAATAGTAAAACTACCCAAAAGACATAGCTGAAGAAATAGAGGATAATAAAACAATATACCAAAACTAATAACCTCACAAGGCAAAGTATAAATTTATAAAGTTCATGGAAAAATAAAGACACCATTAATCAAATGACAGCCCCATTTCCACCACAACCAATCAATAAGTTGACCAGCGACTATAAAAAAGCTTACCCTCAAACTGCTAAAGTTCTCCTTCCCCTACTAGAAATTAAGGGTTCCATAGTCCATTAAGTGCCACCATCGATTGAGTTCATAGCATCCATTTTAATCTTTATGCTACCTTTTTTCCCTTTCAGGCCAAAATTTGATTTTGTAAACAAAATTTTACTTTGAGCTACAAACAAAACCTATCTATAATTGAGTTCCTCTTCTTCTTTCTCAAAAAATTTCTCAATCTCCTCTCCACCTTATAACTAAAATCAAACCTCACCATTAGAATAATTTTGATTTTAAAATTTTGGAGTTCCTTTAACACCTCAGAGAACAAAACTCCTAATGATTTATTTGTAAACAAACCTTTTTTCTAAGGGGAGGTGATAGATCTATGAAATTTGTAAGAGGACCTTATTGGTTATCTATATTCAAAACCACTTTCAAAAAATCCTTTGCAACCTGTGCTTCCACCAAAATAGATTTTAAACCCTCAACTAGAATAAGATATTCCCACTCAACAAAATGGGAAGAAAGGCTAGGTAAAATAGTTGGATCCTTAACCATATTATCCATTAGAGGATCGGAGCCTAACTTTGATGAATGGCAACATGAAGAAGAAATATTCTCAAACCTTCTCACAAAATCAAGGTTGGGGCATCCAATTTTCCTTACCCATTTCTTTAAAAGAGAGTAACCCTAATCTAAAATGGAATTATAAAGGAAAACTACTAGTTTGTGTCCACGTTGATTGCATATAAATCATATAAAAATCAATCCTTCATAGTTAATGAATTAAATCCATGAGCTGAGAGAAGATTAAATCTTGACATAATAATAAAAGGGCTTGGATAAATTAGGGAGAATACATAGCCTACAAAAATGTTGCATCCCAACTAGATCCTTATCAAACTTGACAAAATTCCCAACCTTCTTGTCCAACATTTGAAGTATCCTAGAATTTTTCATAGCTAAAGGAAGGTCATAAAGTATGATCCACACCAAAGCCTTTGTAATCACTATGGTGAGAAGATCAAAAAGGTGGCCCAATGGCACATAAACACACCCTACTTGCCAATGAACCAAGGTCCAATGTTACACACAAATTCCTTAGCCACCATTGATTGAAATAGAATCATAAAGAAGTCATTTGAAAGTAAAGAAAGGGAAGCCTTAGCTAAATTAGGCTAGATTTTTTTAACCCAAAGGGAGGGATCCTCCTAGGAGGGGAGTTTCCCAAAATATCTACAGATTAGGGATTTATGGTCGGCCTCTACTTCCAAATCTATCAGTAATTTCCAAAATAGGAAAATCATTAGAAAAAATAACTGAACATCTCCAAAAAACTTAGTTCACCATCAGGCTAAGCCATTTCTACTAAGTCCATCTTCTCCTCAAAGCCAACATTATTCCCTTCTTCACCCCCATTGCTTTTGAAAGTCTCATTGAAGAAGAGAGTACCCCTATCCACCAATTGATGAGAAAGATTAGGGTTCAAATGAATTGATTTACAAAAATTACCACAAGAGTGAAACCGATAATCCATGTTCAAAAACTCTAAAAACCCATGTTTTTGCTTGAAATTTCCCTTTCATTAGATTCCACTTTGTCCCCTGATTCAAACCCTACACCATTGATTAAGGGATGTCCCTTGTTATTAGATTTAACCAAGCCAATGAATGACCATTTCAAAGTTGTTGCCTATTTGTCAATGAAAGCTTTGGGTGCCATAGTCCTAACCCTCTGGCTGCACTCCCCCAACCGGCAACTACCATTATTTTGATTCCCTCCAATAGAAGGATCCTCTCTGACACCTTCCCTCTCAGCGCTATTGTCTTTACCATTGCAGTTGGGAAGAGAACCAAACCCTAAATTTATATTGACCCATTCATAACCAATGATTCACAAGTGATGGGCTTGTACTACAGTTCAATATTTAGCAATTTTGTATGTTAATTTCTTTTTGGGATTGATTTGACAAATTTTGGTCAAGTTTTCAACGTGTTAAAGTATATGACGTTTACATAGAACAGTTCACGGAACTTATTTCTCAATTAAATGTTTCTTTTATGAAAACGATAATATTATATACTATAAAATTTAAAAAGTCTTTATTAATAATATTAACAGTTTATTTATCATTCATTACATTAATATAATAGATATCAGATACCATTCATACTCGCAAACAAAAGTTTTCCTCTAAATCAATTAAAAATTGAACAGCTGAATCGAAAACTCGAAGTTGCTAAGCTATCATAAATATCAAACAAATGAGTCTCACTAAAACTCGAAGTTGCTAAGCTACCATAAATATCATATACAAATATATATCTAAATACTGACCAAATTGCTGGAAAACCGCTTATGTTTGCTGAGAGAGGATTGAAGAGCTGTTTTCATGGAAGGAACATGGACTGATTTATTGAAGCCTACATAATCAAGATGTATGAATCAATTAATGTATTTCGCAATATAGGTGACAAGGGTTCCTCCTCTTCTTCAGAGAAATCATTCTTTTTTATGTTAATCTGCTTCAATCCTGAAGTGTGGTGAGGTTGAACCACTGGAATTTCCTCTTCCTCTTCCTCTTCTTCCATCAGTATTATATCGTTTTTTGTTGGAACATACATAATAAATGATATACAACTTACCTGACAGGTGTGTAACATGCATTCTGCATTTGCACCGAATAAATGGATCAGGACTGTTTTTCTGGATTGATATTGTCACTGCGGCCGTAAGTGTCAATGTGGATTGAAGTTAACATGTTGCCCTAAGTGTCACCAACTCGAAAACAAACTTATATTTATACCTAAAAAGAAGAGTTGGCAAACTTATATTATTCCTTCTAATTATCAAGAGATTTGAGCCAAGATCAATTAACAAAATGGCCTTAGTACTTAACAAGAACAGTTAGTGACGGTCCAAATGCCCAAAGTACTTAACAGGAAAGTCGCAATGCATTCTGAACAAACACTAGTTGACAGGGTATGCCCATGGAGATGAAGAAATGGAAAGATTTTAATAATCATCACGAGACCAAGTTGTCCGTGGCACCAAAAATAATAATAATGAAAGTATCCGGTACAAAAAGAATCACTCGAAACAAAACAAGGGCCAGCAATTCAATTCACATTAAAACTAAGAGGTCATCGTTGAAGCATTTGTTGGGATCACGTCATCGTTTAAGCATTTGATGAGATGAAACGGAAAGATTTTAATAATCATCACGAGACAAAGCTAATAATGAGAGTATTCGGTAAAAAAGAATCACATGCAGATGAAGAGGTCATTGTTGAAGCATTTGTCATCGTTGAAATAGAAATATTTTAATCACTTGAAACAAAAACAAAGGCAGCAATTCAATTCACATTAAAACTACCCAATTCTAGTAGGGCTCAGCATTTTCAACAAGTACACTTTTGTATTGTATATCTGAAACTTACATATAAACAGTTACACAAAAAATCATAAACATTTTAAGTACTATTTATGGATTTACAGTTTTACTTAGTAATTACAAATTCTTTTCTTTCTTTTTTTTCCATATATTTTTATTTGAAATATATTTTTTTGATAGTATTGTTATGTTATTATGGTTACTATTGAATATAATAATATATTTTATATTTTAGTTTATATTACGATAGAGTTGGTCTGGTTGATCCCAGAAAATTATTAAGTATAACATGATAGGCAAGTGTGATCAGCAACCACACGACTACCTATCATGATGTTATATGTTGGCATGCTCATATTTATCATCTTTTAGATTATAAAATATTATCTATTTTTTTAGTTGGACTATATCATACATAAAGTAAAAATTTGATTAGAATGTTAAAATAGTAAGAAATCATATGTATCAGTCACACTCACACTCACACACACACACATGTTTTTTCCTTCTACCATAAAATATATTCAACAAATTTTATCACACAAAACTTGACCACCAAATCTAGTCCTTAGAAGAGATGTGTCATACTCGTTCACTTTATGTTTGGGGGTTCACACCGCCACCTAGATGCCACATAGTTATGTTATTATTAATTCATTTGAAATTTTATCATGCTTTTAATTTATATTTTTTCCTTATTGTATATTAGGTATCTAATAATTATGCAAATTTCATATCACAATGTGATTAATTATAATTAGGGAAAAGTTAGACAACTAATATGTAGTGATATAATAACTATTACATATTAATATGACAACTATAGGGTATTGTGCAATCAAGACCCATCTCAATTATTAGACCATATTCACCTATTTTCTCCTTTACCCTAATGTTATTAACTTGCAAATCATTTTTTTGTTACGAATTGGTAAATCTATTAATTAAAAACTAGGAAGATGAAGTACAAGGATGGCTAGAGTAAAATGTGGTCGGTATGTATTCATAACCCAACATCAAAGATAAAAAAATCATGACAATAAGCCAAAGTACTAAAAATAAAGCTTGTTGAAAACACAACTATATATTAATATTCCTAAAATAACATAAAATCGAGCACAAGAAATAACAATAGGAGGAGGCTTAAGATCATCCTTGGGAAGTAGAACAATGGTCCCAGTTTGCTCACCACCATGCACTAAATAGGTCTAACAAGATGACCCATTCGAAGCTTTGCCACATGCCTAGGATATCCATCCCATTTTCTAAGGAGGATGGGGGGAAATTACTATGTGAATGGCTCCACTAATGTCTAGGCATTGTGTTGATGCACATATTGTGTTCCCTATGTCATTAGGGAATAAGGGGAAAGTGAGAAACTCAATTTTAAGTCCTAGAATGACTTGGGGCTTTAGTTGTTTATAAAACTATTAATTGGAATAACACAAATAGCAAAGATATGGTCACCACTTTGAAAGTTTACAAGCAGACCCTATTGTAAGGACAATAAATGTTTATGTAGTCATACTTTTCTTGCTAATCTTTATGTATTATCTTAATGTTTGCCAATTACAACCCAAAATATAAACAAACAATGGGTATTTATAGCACGATCTAAACTAAGGTGATTTATGAGTAGATCCAGGAGTGATTAGGGTAGGTCAGAAAAGAGAGTGTGCTTGAGATGATTAAATATACCAATTTTGCTAACTTTTGAGATGAAATACATGAAACTAACACCTACTAGCGCTAGCATAATGCTTAAAGATAAATAAATGTATTTGAAGCTTCTAAGGAATGAAAATACATGTCTAATGTCATACATTACACAAGATAACTCACTCATATTAAATTGCATAAGCACATCTAGTAGCAAATGAGATTAAAATATAGCAAGTACACTAATAGATTAGTCAGCCTAGTGTTAAGCTCAAACTAACATATGCATGTATAAAATGTAATTGCCAAATCAATATGTAGAAAAGAAATAATTAGACATCTAAAATCATGAAGAATAGTAACTACAAAAGTAAATAATTAAGCAGTACATACAAACTTATGATTTCTTTGGCTTTCTTGTATTAATTCTTTCAAATAACTATTTCTACTTAAAAATGAGGGGAAACCCCCTATTTATAGGCTTCAAAATGCTTAAGACAAGTTTTAGTGGGCTCACAAAAGGTACCCAATATACAACCAAGTGGCACAAAATACCATACACAATAGAATATCCTAAATTTAAATTTATAAAACACATTAGAATATTCCTAAGATCCTTGAGGCTGTTGAGATGCTTGTTGGTGTTGTTATTGTTGTTGATTCTACTTCTTTTTTGGTATATACCTTTTCATAGGCGTCTTAATCTTGGTCAATTTGAGAAAATTCTAGGATCATGGGCCTAAACAAATCAGGTATGTCCTAGATCAACTTGTCATGCTCCATGAGTATGGGCCTTAGTGCTTCCTCAATTGCCTCCATGTTTTATAGCCTTTGATTGGAAAATGCCACAATGTCTATCACCTTGGCATCCTTCTTGGAACTATCTACATCTTGATATAATTATATAATAAATACCTTCATCTATGCCTTAAACTCTTGATTGTCCATGAAAGAGCCATCAGCCTTGGTCACTCTAGTGATAATGACATCCTTTAATAAGAGAGCTATCTTAAATTCAATTTTCCCAAAGGATGTATTTTTAACATTGAGATAATCCAACCATATCTTCAAAATCCTCCTTTTATTCATGAGGATGGTCTATGCAAGAACAATGTCTTTAAGAGGCAAGAATTTTAGGTCAAAAAACTTATTGCTTCTTGCCACTCTCACCAAGTTTCCTAACTTGGTGTCATAGAGGGAAAGACTTTGGTCAAGTTTAATGACCCCTTTGGCTTTATTGATCCCATCCTCCTTCCTTTTATTCATAACCTTGTAAAAGTTAAAAATATTGATCATAGGATTGATTATTAAAATCAAAGTGTTGTCTGTCACTATTGGTAGTGTTTGTTCCTTTAGCCTCTTCAACTCTTATTGCATCCCCTTTATCAAGGCAATAGTAGATTATGTTTCTTCCTATACTACAAATATAGGGTCCTCTACATACTCTTGTACCTCTCCAGTTTTGGCCTTCCTCTTCTTAGTTAGGGTGAAGAGTGGTTCTCACTCTCATATATCATAGTTGAGCTTGATTATGGCTGTTCCACTTGTCTTCTCACTACTCTCTTCATAATGTCAGTGTTTGCATCAAACCTCATGCCAACTTGGTATACACCTTGGATTGCCTAAGACCTTCCTTTCCTTATTATTTGTATCATTTCCCTTACCCAATTTTGGGTGGCTATATATGGGGGTTGTGATGGGATTGCTTGGGTAAAAGAGGAAGAAGTCAAAGCTATGGCAGAGATAAATAAATTGGTTCAGTTAAATTGACCAAGTGGATCAAATAAAGACTTGGTAGGGTCCAATTTGAGTAAAAATGAGGGCAGCATTGAAGGCCAAATCATTTTGGTTGTTATGGTGAGGCAAAGTGGTTTCTTCCAAGTAAATGACTTTGGAATGAGTTTTAGTGGCCTTGTGTAAGTAGGGGAGCCAAGGGCGAGTGATGAACTTGATGTGGTAGCCTGAGAAGGAGTAAAACCCATAGCTTAGATAATAATAGTTCTTTTGGAGCCTAGTGGAGGTGGAATATTGATGGTCACATGGGAGATGAATTTGAGAATAATTCCCCCAAAAGAACCAATGGTGGGGGATATGAACATGGGAGTGTGACTAGTAGCAGAAGCAGGAGCAATTGTAAATGTACCAATGACTAGGAAAGAAGACAATGGTAGATTACTTATATAAGGAGATTAGAAATCTAATGGATGGGGTGCTACTCTTCTCATTGTAGTCCTAGGGGACCTCTTTTTTGTATAAATTTTTTTGATGGTCCTCCCAACAAGCACCTACAATCCATCAATTGAGACCTCAATTTCGACCTCAATTTCTTATTATCCTTCCTCAAGGTCAATGACATTAGGATCTGATTGACCTAAATCTTATATGGAAACTTCCTTAGTATATATAAAGACTATTGTAGGCCCTTGTGAAAGGTTAGGCTAGTTTCTTAAAACTCCTTATTAAGATCTTAGAGGTATGTCTTGTCCACTTGGAGTGGCCTAAAGTGGAGGCATATAGGGCCTATTTATGATAAGAGGGATGTTATCCTCTTCTTTCTCCTTTTATTTTTCCTTATATTCTACATTGATCATGCTCCCATGAGTTGGTGGGAGATGAGGCTTTACTATGTCTTCCTTCCTCCTTTCTTGATCAAGCCTCATTTCAAGTGCTATATTCTTCCTTATATCATTTCTTAGGACTACCTCATCATTCATTACACTTAGTTATATCCATTCATGAACCTTTTCTTGGTGATTGTATTCCATAGTCACATCCCTCTTGACTTGAGTAGGTTCTTGGCAATGACTTTGATTGGATCCCACATCCTTGGGAAAAAGGTCTGAGTCCCTATACTTTGCTACCACTATTATGTCTTGCCATTTCATTACCTTATCTTTCCTTGACTAGTAAGGAGCCTTGTGGGTAAGTCTTTTTCTTCCTCTTGAAGATGTCATCAACTCTATATAGTAGTTGGTAGGAAATCTCCTCATCTTCTAGTTTCATCGGTACATACCTAGGAAACCTAAGGGGATCCACCATCACCCCTTCCACTCTAATAATTATTTAATTAGGGTAGAACTAGAAGCTACCTATTTCACTCAATGCATGTCTAAATTCTAATAGAACCCTTTGTGTTTCACATTTGATGATGAATTTATAAAAAATATGGTATAAGTTTTTTATTATTATCTTAATGTGGTGCCTAAAATGGTGAATGTGTATCATAGAATATATTTGGGGTGCAACTCCATCTCATGTAGGAGTCCATATGTTTGGTCGTAATTGTGCAGTTACACATATAGCATCAAATAGGTAGCTCATCATATATAATCAAGCCCCATTTTGACATGTATCATACATATTTAAAATCAAATTATTGCTAATAATATCCCCAAGTGAGGGGATATGTTGATATTCTAAAATTATTTACAATAGTGGGATATCCCTTATATCCACATATCCAATGTTTACATTGTTGAATACTCAATTTAGTAGGGGAAGGCCAATCTTGACATCTTTTTTGAACTAAGAAATGGGTATATTCCCTTGGTCATCCATGAAGACTCCAGTTAGGTCTGTTGCCCATGAAGCTAAGACTATCTCTAGCATGTGTGCCTCATACCAGTTATTAATAATCTTATAGTTATAGTCCAATTATGGTAGGGATAAGTCATAATATTTTTCAAAACTCAGACCCTCAATGAAGGAAATCATAAACCCTTACTTCATTAACTTTAGTAATCCATCTTCACATCTCAACCTCTCAAAGATGCCATAAACCAAGATAGCTCATGGCATTACCTCTTGTTTTGTTATGGCCTTGTGAAGGTCGGTAGCTTGGATTGTAAGGTATCTAGAGAAAGCTGAATAACATGGGGCATGGTTTTAAATTCATCGAGATCCCTAGCTCCCTCAACATTTTAATAGAGATTACTATAATGAATATCCCCTAAGTTTATGGCTTCAGGGATGAACTCTATGTCTTTGAACATGGCTAAATTACTATATTGAAATATAAAATCATCACTTCTGAATGCAATTCTCTTACCTAAGTTAAAATGTCCTACCTATGCCATTTTTTTAGTGTTTGGGTAGTAATTAATGTCCTCTAGTACCTATCTACAACTTTTATGCTTAGACAATGGTGGCCTAGGTGCAACTTATGAATTAGCTCAAGGTCGGTTGAATTGAGAATGCAAACAACAAAGAGAGCAAACACTTAGGGATTCAAATGCAAATGTAAGTAAAAATAGTTTAGTTAGGTATACTTTGGTATATTTTCTTGATTAATGCAAATTTTGATGGTGATTTTGGTTTATTTTTTATTAATGGTAGGCTCATTACCTTTTCATTAGAAACACTTGAACTATTAATTTTAGTATCTAATTGATTTTAGAACTCAAATTTATAATTGATTCACTTTAAATTTATCATCCATTTTGGATTTGAAGATAAAGTCTACCACATTTTGACATGTGGCATGCCACTTAAGACCCAACTAGGCATTTGTGGGGCTTGAAGATGACTAGGCTACTTAGCTCAAATATAAACACCTGGCACTTTATGATTGATTTCATCCCCTTGGGTTGTAATTTAGTGTGGTGAGAAATTTGTATTATGCCACATGGCATCTCTCTATTTGTAGCTAGCTTTTAGGTGGGGACCTCTAGCTTTAGTTGGTTATGGGAGTGCCACATGTCACTCTCATATGCAATCAGAGTTTTTTATTCACTAGGTGGCTCTCTCGTAGATGATCATGACTTTGCCTTAATACGTATCACATTCAAAAGGCCTCTAGAAAATTGTCATCAACTTTGTTTCAAATGTGTGGCTCAGGTGGAGCCATATGTCACTATTAGAGATGGGATGGTTGATTTTAGGATGTATCTTAATGAGACTAACAAGTGGTATCATCATGTGGGTTCAAGATGGACACAAGTCACTTTGGAGGTAATTTTATTGATCTTGGATTGCAAATCCATAGGAATGACATGTGACATCATCTCATAGGTCTAGTGGGGATATGCATTACTTTAGTGGGCCTTTATAGGTGTTCTAGTGGATCCTTGGATAAAAGAAGAAAAGGTATGACAAGTTTCATCATCATGTGGATCCATAGGGGAAACGCATCATTCTCATGAGATTTTATTCATTCTTCTACCCTTGTCACTCTCATAAAGGGCCATGGACAATTTTACACCATTAAGCCTTGATCAAATGGTTCAGATACATCCATGTGTCCTTAAATCTCTCATGAAATTTAGATCAAATGTGATGTGTTATTGGCATGCATCATTCGCATATGAATTTGAAGGGGACACATAGCACATTGGAAGTTTTCCTTTATTTTGGATGGTCATTCTTGAGACATGTGGCAACATCTTGCAAGCTTCAGGATTACAGTGCTATGTATGGTGACTCAAATTGAATGGGTTTGCTCACGGGAGCTAGGATCTTGTCACATAGACTATGGATTTGAATTATAATGGATAACTCTCTCATGATATTTTGGTATGATGCCATGTGACTTGTGAGTTTTGTAGATTTGTTTCAAGTGTTTTGCATGGGGTGATGAATTATTAAAGCATATGAAGGTTGGCAAGTTGGAAAACTATCCTTTTTAGGTTACAATCTTAACTTTGACATCCCATAAGGTGTCTCAAACCACTACTTTAACTTTGACATCCCACGAATCCAAGTGAGAAGTTGAATTAGACTTCTAAAAATGTTAAATACCCATCACAAGAAAATTAAACAAGTCTAAAGTGAAATTACATAATTAAATGCTTTAAAAAAAGTGTAAGGTTAGTCTAGTAAGATCTAGTAAGTCTTATGGCTCTCATGACAATTTGAAAATCATGTAATATTTTCTTGGTGAAACCTTGTCTGCATATTTTTTAATCATTCATGGTTAATAATTTATTTTTTGAATGAAACTTGAATAAAATGGAAATAACTTAAATATTTTGGAGTGTCAATAAGTAATTTAAAATGAATAATTAACTAAAATTTTCTAGGAAGTATTAAATCATATTGGTTATGCAGGTAAATGACTTAACAACCTTGGCATCTTAGGCATTTTGGAAAATTTAAGAAAGGAGGGTCCTCATACTTGGAATAGGGGGTAGTTGAGCATCAACAAATGGTGACCTCTATGGGAAATCATTACAAAATTCTAGAATCTAGATCTTTTGTTCAAAGATTAATAAAAAATTAGTCACCTCATTATGGTTCTCATTCAATATCAAAATTTCTTTTCATAACTAATGAAAGCTCACAAGCTAGAACTAGAATTTAAAACTTATAGACAATAGTACTATGCGTGTGCTATGAAGTTCATTAACCATTACCATTAGGTTAAAAAATGATAAATTTCAAGCTTCAAAACATTAGACATGAAATGACTCAAGCATCCTTTAGATTTAAATAATAATGATTTGCTAAATGAGGGATGGCTTGGGCATTGCTCTACTCTCATCTACACATCCATAACCCTGATAGAGATACCCTTGGCTCCACTTTAGGCCTTGCTCTACTAATATCCAGGCATCCATAGCCCTGACATAGATTTCCTAAATCACCATTTATAGAATATGAAGTAGTTTATGATTCCACTTCATTGGTGCATCATATTTTTTTAATACCTCCATTCAAAGACTAGAATTAGCCAAGTGTAAGGATTGTGTCAAGACATAGTCTAAATGTTATCCACATTTAGATAGTAATTTTACTGAGGTGTTTCATTTAGTACATTTGAGTGACAATATGATGTCCCACAAAGATTCAAACTTTAGTTCAAACAAATTCTTAGTCATCTAAACTATATTATAGCCTTAAAATAACTTAGGATTTTCATGAGAAGACTAAATTTTAAATAACCCCACCCATTTTTTCTAAATTAGAACAAATTCTAGAGGTTTCCAAACTTTGGACTACCAATTTTTAAAATCAATAATCCCTTCTTCCCATTTTAGGATCAGATTGACACAAATTTAGCTAATGAATTCTTGTCTAGAGGACTTATAATTAAGATAAAGCACATGACAAAAAATAAACATGCCATAGGAAAATAAATCAAGAAAGGAAATAATGAGAAAGCAAAGCAGGAAAGCAAAGTAGAAAGCAAGAAAGAATAGGAAACTACATTACCCCTACCTAATCTAACTCTAAACAAGCTTACTATCCTTCTAGGATTTGTGATAAATCAATAGAGAAGTAATGTTTCAGATACTTCCCATTAACTGGTAAGGCTAGGTCATTCCCTTACAAGTCTTTAAATATGAATGTATTTTCAAAGAGTATCTCTACTACTTGATAGTATCCAATATAGAGACGAATAAACTTATCATGTTATCCTTTTTTATCATGGGCTTTGTCCCATAGTAGGATGAGCTTTGATATTTAGAATGTTTAAATTTTGACTCTCTTGTTGAACCATCTTTTCATAACATCTTGATGCTTGTTAAAATTTTGTAGTGTTTCATCTCTAGAATCCTCCATTTGGATGATGTTTAGTATCCTAGAATTTACTCTTTCATCATCTTCCATGTACTGAGCCATGAATGCATAGGCGGGAATCTTCAACATGATGGTAAATGTAGGTTGTTTCCCATAAACTAGAAAGAACAAGGATGCCTTGAGTGCCTACTTATACCTAGTTTGGTCTACCCATAAAGCGTATTTTAGTAAAGATTATAATTCTCTTGGTTTCTTTTCTATATACTTCTTGATAGCATTCATTAAGTTTTTTTAGTGGATTAAGCCACTCCATTACCTTGGGTGTAGTAATTTGAAGCATAATTAATGATGATCTGATTTATATATGCCCATTTAATGAACTCGGCTAATGTAAAGACTAGGTCATTATCACATACCATAGATAAGGGTGTTACAAATTGAATAATGACATTCTTTTCAAAGAACTTGATGACATCAATTGTTCTATTGTTGTTGGTGGCAATTACTTTGGTCCACCTTATGCAATAATCCATGGTAGTGAGTAAAAATTTGTGTCCTACTAAGGAAATAGGTTTGATTACACCCATAAAGTCTAGACCCCATTATTGAAATGGATTTTCCTTAATTACTCTTTGTAAATACATGGTTGCCTTTACTTTTCTTTGATTGAATACTTAATATTGGTGGCATGTTCACACATGGGCATGTGTGTCCTTTAATATATTTGGCTCACAATAATCAACTCTCAATATCTTATGTGCAGTGTTACATCTTGAGGAATGGCCACTTCCTAGCTTGTCATGGAAACTATCCATGATCTCAGTGGCTTTAACTTTAAAAACACACCTTAGATAGATTCCTTCATATTTATTTCAATAGAGGACCCCTATTTTGATCATGAATTGAGATGACCTTAGTATGAGGGCTCTTTTCTACTCTCTCTTGAGGTGTGGGGAACATGTTCCATGCAACAATTAATGAGCAATGTCCTTATATGAATCTTCACCAGGTACTTGGTTCACTTCCACCTGCAAAACATCAATGCGAGGATTAGCGTTTGTAATGAGTTGGATAAGACCTTGACCTCTTACTAACTTAGTATATTTTATCTCTATTTCATATTCTTGAAGTTTGGTCAACCACTTCTCTCTTCTTTCCCCAAGTTCTTTCTACCCAAATATCAATTTGACAATTGGATCAGACACTATGGCATATGTCTTATTTCTTAGAATATAGTGTATGAATTTCTTTATAGCCTTCACTAGTGTGAAAGCTTTCTCATTTAGAATATGATAATTCATCTCTACATTCTTCAAATTAGTGCTCATGAAGGATATGGAGTGCTCTTTCTCATCTTCTTTCTATGTTAAGATAGTAGATATAGTATGATTAGAAGCAAAAGAGTATAGATAGAAATATTGATTTAAATTAGGACTTATCAGAACAAGAGCTTGAACAATAGTATCCTCAATGTCCTGAAAGGCCTTATTCACCTCAGTTGTCCATTCTCTCTTGGCATCCTTCTTTATCATGGCATTGATTAGTCTCATAATATTTACAAAACTAGAGATAAACTTTATCACAAAGTTGATTTTACCAAAGAAATATTTTAACTCTTTTTTGTTATTTGGAACTTCCACCTTTGAAATTGTGTTGATCTTATCAAGGTCAATGGTCATACCTTCTCCTAAGAGTTTACCTTTAGTCACACAAAATATGTTTTTCTTGGGGTTCAATAAAATGCCATACCTTTTGCACTTCTCCAACACTTATTTTAAATGCATCATGTGAACTCCTCTATTTTTAGAAAGAACTATCATATCATCCATGTAAATAATAATGAATTTACCTATTAATATATGAAATACATTGTCCATCACTCACTATAAATTTGCTTCCACATTGATAATTTTGAATAGCATTCACTTGTAGGCAAACATTCCCCATTTAGTTGTGAAGGTAATCTTCATTCTATCACTCTTGGGTTGTAGCTTGAAAATCCATCGAGGAATGACATCATTCCAGATCCACTTACCAACTATATAACTTCATCCGAATATGGCAAAGGGTAATTATCCTTATTGAAAGATTTATTCAAACTCTAGAAATCAATGCAAAGTCTAATTTTTCCATTATTCTTTCAAACTATCACTAGGTTGTCAACCCATGTCAAGTGTCGTATAATAAAAATTATCCTTGCATCAAGAAATTTCTTTACTTATTTGTAAATCAATGTTTCCAACACTGAATTTACTGGTCTTTGCCTCTACTTGAAATGTTTCTATGCTCATTTTAAGGGGATAATGTGAATGATCACACTAGTGTCAAATATCTTTAGGTAATCATATGATGATGTAATAAAATCCTTGAACTTGGTTAAAGAGAGAAGAAACTTTCTTCACTTTTTCATCAGTGCAAACGAGACTAGTTTTGACATTTTGTTCATCCCTAGGATCTCCCAAGTTCACTTGCTTGTAATCATTTACACCTACTTTGGTTTGCTTGGCTTCAGTCTCTTGATTATATAGATCAAACATCATTTCCAAATAAATCATGCCTTTGGGGATTTGATTCTCTTTAAGCTAGATTACTCCATCTTCATTATCCTTGAAATATTGTATAAGACTTTCATCTTGTTTAGCAATGATATGAGATTCAAATATGCTAACATTGTACATGAAATCAATTATCTACTGATCATCATCAAAAACTTAGAAGTGATTGATGTTTTATAGTATATAGGGGCATAAAATTATCTCCACAATTAATTCTTGAAATTTTAAGGACTTTGAAGGCACCAAATTCATTGACGTTGATGTTAGGGCATCTACCAATTGGTTTTGTTCTATGGGTAAGGAAATAGTATTGAATGAGTTAACATACTTGATTAAATCCCAATCTATAAATTTATATTTTCTTGAACAAGAAATTTTTTACTTGTACTTACTTCTAATTTGATTAACTACTAACTTAAAATCACCATAGACTAGCAATTTTTTAACCTTATGTTTGATTAAAAATTGAAGTCCTAAGATAAGAGATTTATACTCTACTAAATTGTTAGTGCAAGGGAACTATAATCTATAAGAATCTAGATACTCTTTGCCTTTAGGATTTGTTATCACAATTCCCATGCCTGAGCCTTTTTTATCTTGCACAACATCAAATTACAATTTCCAAGGACCTTTGCTTTCTTCTTCTTATATATTTCTATAACCTAAAATAATGTTAGTGGTTTCCAAGGCATAAACACCTAAGTCAAAGGACTGGTAATTTACCTTCTCATTCTTGGTATTGTACTCTATAATAATATATTTCATCTTGGGTTCCTGATTGATCCTAATTTGATTGGGATTTCCTCACCAAGGTAGCCACATGTGAAAGCAATTCATGGACATGTATCCATTCAAGGATTTAGTTCAGTCATGGTTTAGTTATGATCCATAAGCTTCAAGGATGTCAATGACTTGAATGTCGATGAACTACTATGTTTGATGTTCATAATCTAGCTATATATAGATGTTCATTAATTCACCTATTACCTTCACTCTTGACTTGTCTAATTGTACCACCACCTTCTCATATTTAACTAGGTTTAACCCTAATTTTTGACAAATTCCTAAAATCATAATATTAGGTAAAGCATTGGAATCAAACAAGTAATTGTGGAGATTCTTACCAAAAATTTTATTAGTTAACAGGAATGGGGGAACCTCATGCTTACTTTTGTGTATTACCACATTGGCATGAGCCTATTTAGCCTTGCTAGAGATAGGCTTTTCATTTAATGATTTAAAAATAAAATCACATTGTTTAGTGATTTATGTGAGTTCATGTAGTGTTATGTTTGCCTTAATATTCATCATGTCTTCCACTATGTTGTTTCCACCCTTTGATGATATGAAAGGAGCCTCTGTTACTGGTTAAATCTCCTTACCTTGTGGTGTAGAGTGTTATTATTTATCCTGCTATTAGGGGGTGTGTTTGGTTTATTAGGTGGAGTGGAATTTTTTAAGGGTGGGTTCTAACCTTTATTTCTCAATGCATAGTTGTTTTACTGGTACTATTGGAAATCATCCACCTCTTCAACATTGTCTTCAGGTTCATTCTCATCTTGACTAGGGAAGTCATAAATCTCAACCATGAGGATAGATTTAGGTGTTCTAGAAGCATCATTAGAGTTATTATATATTTTATCATTTCCTTGATCATTAGGATTCACTTTGAACCCCTTCATTTAACTTTGGATGGATTTAAATACATGGTATAACTTGACACAATCTAGATCTTCATGTCTAGTTATATTGTATTATTGGCACCAGTTAGGTGAGACCATCTCACAAATATTAATCTCAAGAATTTTTCTCAAAGGAGACTCACTATTGTTTCTAGGCCTATTGAAAGGTCTATTGTATCTTTGGAATTTATAATTTCTATTTGATCTCTCAGAAGTGTTACCCATTACTTCTAAAGGTCCAACAAAGAATTAGCAAGATTTTGGATATTTCTTTAGATTGAATCTAAATATCACTTTGGTGGGTTCTAGTTTTTTATTTTAGGTGGTAGCTTGGACATTGGTGTTGTTTACATATACCATTGCTTTATTATTCTTGGGGTGTGCTTTGGCATTTTCTTGGTTGAATAATCTAAGTTGTTGGTTAGGTGCGGCATGACTCAAAGGTAACTGGTTGAGTACTGGTAATTAGTTCAATGCAAGCTAGTTTTGATTCATGTTAGGGATGAGATTTAGAGCAAACAGATTAGATCAAAGTTTGGTATGGTAAATACAAGGTGCCCTTGTAGGTGCATTTACTCATCAATATGAATAGCCTCAACATAGGCTAAAGGCAACATGTCAATACACATGGCTCTCCTTAAGAATATATATGTCATTAGGTCCAAAAGATTCTTGTATATTTCTAAGGCTAAATCATCTACATGATTATATGGTGGGGATGTCAGGGTGTACATCTTTTGGAACCTAGCATTGAATGCCCTAATTTATTATTTTAGGTCCCTTTTTAGGGTGGTACACTATTGGTATACAACTCTCAGACTAACTACCCTTCCAAATTAGGTGATAAAGGTATCATTAAACTAACCCCATCCCATAATGGAATCTTTAGGCAAGTTAAGGAGCCAATAATAATTTGTGTCATTAAAGGTGTAGGTAAAAATGTGATAATCCACATCCTCATGAATCACATTGAGAAACCATAAATATGCCTTAAATGACTTTACATGTTCTTTAGCAGTCACTCTCCCATTAGGGGTAAAGAGAGGTAGGTACTTTTTCAAATTCTTAGGTAGATCATGCATGGATCTGGGAACATTGATGGATGAGCCAGATAACCATGTCATGATTAGCATGAGAGGTTGTAGATTTTAGTTATATGGGGAGTTTGGCTAGGTCCTGGACTTCCTACATCTACCTCTATCCACTCTTGCCTTCGTATGGGTTTATAAGGATGCCAAAGGGGTCCTAGGTTTAGATTAGGACATGGTTTATAAGAAACTCTAGGATGCATGATGGATATTAAAGCATAAGGATCTCTAAATATGACCTCACAAGTGTTAAATATTATAAAGATCAGTGAATCTTTGACATAAAATCTTAGATTAAGAAACTTCACCTTGATTTTTTAGGATCTAATGTGTGAAACCTCAAATTTCTCAAGACATGCACAAATATCATCAGTTCTATGTGTTAACCTACAAAGATTTGTGTAAACTAACACATCAAGGTGTATCTATGTATTATTTAATGAGATAAAAATGTTTAAGGATTTTAAAACAACTTTAATCACAAAGCTAATAAATGGTTCACTTAAGTCTAATAAATATAGTAATATGATCTAACATGTTCAGATCCAATACAAGCAATGTCTTAGAGATTGATCTCTACATAAATATATAAATTCTTCAACAAATTTATATCAAGATTTGAAAAAAATATCAAAATAACCCTTAATACATGTAAAATATTAGGTATTTCACATATCTTTACATGAATTTGAGAAAATATCTAAACTATTTTACCAAATTTGCATGAATGAACACCAATATTGACGAAATATTTCAAAAAATGCAAAGATCCATATAAAGGATGCAAAGATTTCTACAAATAATGTATATCTATTGTTATTTAATAATATTCATATACTTTGAAACAATCAATCATGTATATAATGAATAACATTGTAATTTCACAAAAATGCATGAAATAGTTGCATAAAGACCTCCTTCTAGCACCAAAAAAAATCCATACATGTTGATGCATGTATTGTGCTCCTTGTATTACTAGGGAACAAAGGGATAGTGAAAAACTCAATTTTAAGTTCTATAATGACTTGGGGATTGAGTTTTTCATACAACTATTGCTAGGAATAACACAAATAGCAAAGATATGATCACCACTTTGAAAGGTTTCAAGCAGACCCTGTTGTAAGAACAATAGATATTTATACAGTGACACTTTTCTTGTTAATCTTTGTAAATTATCTTAATATTTGTTAATTACTACCCAAAATACAAAAAAATAGTGGGTATTTATAGCATGATCTAAACTAAGGTGATTCATGGGTAGATACAAGAATCATGGGTAGATACAAGATTCATGGGTAGGGCAGAAAACATATTATGCTTGAGATGACTAAATATACCAATTATGATAAATTTTGAGGTGAAATACATGAAACTTACACCTACCAACCCTAGCATAATGCTTAAAGCTAAATAAATGTAATTGAAGATTTTGAGGAAGGAAAATGTGTATGTCTAATAGCATACATTGTACAAGATAACTCACTCATAGTAAATTGCATAAGCACATATAGTAGCAAATGAGATGAAAATAGAGAAAATACACTAACAGATTAGTTAACCTAGTGTTAAGCTCAAACTTATAGATGCATGTATAAAATGTAATTACCAAATCAATTTATAGAAAATAAATAATCAAAGATCTAAAAGTGTGAGGAATAGCAACTATAGAAGTAAATAATTAATAACTATAGACAAACTTATGGATTCTTTGACTTTCTTGTATTAATTCTTGCAAATAATTGTTTCTAATTATAAATGAGGGGAAAACCCCTATTTATAGGCTTAAAAATGCCTAAGACAAGTTTGAGTGGGCCCATAAAAAGGACCCAATATATAACCAAGTGGCTTAAAATGCCATACACAATAGAATATCCCTAATTTAAATATACAAAATAATTTGTAATATTCCTAAGATTCCTAAGGCTATTGAGATGTTTATTGCTATTATTGTTTTTGTTGCTTTTGCTTCTTCTTTGGTCCATACTTTTACACAAGCCTAGTAATCCTAGTCAATTTGAGAAAAGTCTAGGATCATAGGCCTAAAAAAATTAGGTATGTCCTTGATTAGCTTGTCATCTTTCATGAGTAATGGCCTCAGTGCTTCCTCAATTACCTCTACTTTCTATAGCCTGTAATTGGCAAATGCCATAATGTCTATCACATCTATAACCATCTTGGCACTAGATACATCCTAATGGAATTTTCAAATTAAGACTTGCATATGTGCTTTAAACTCTTAGTGTCAATCAAAGATCCATCAAGCTTGATCACTCTAGTGATCATGGTATCCTTCAATAATTAGGTTATCTTAAATTCAATTTTCTTAAAGGATGTATTTGCATCTTTGAGATGAACCAACCATGTTTTAAAAATCCTCCTCTTATTCATTAGGATGGTTTGTGTAGGAACAATGTCTTCAAGAGTAAATACTTTCAAGTCAGGAAACTTATTTCTTCTTACCACTCCTACCAAGTTTGTTGACTTGGTGTCATAGAGGGTAAGACTTTGGTCATGTTTAATGACCCCTTTGGCTTGCTTGATCTTGTCCTCCTGCCTTTCCTTCATAACCTTATGCAAGTTAAATACATTGATCACAACATTGAATATTAAAATTAGAGTGTTGTCTAACATAATTGGTAGTTCTTGTTCCTTCAACCTCTTCAACTCTTGTTATATCCCCTTCATCAAGGTAATAGTAGATTATGCTTGTACTTGTACTACAAATATAGGGTCCTCTACATACTCTTGTTCCTCTCTAAGGCCGGCCCTTTTCTTCTTAGTTAGAGTGAAGATTGTCTCTGTACTCTCATATATCACAACCAAGCTTGAATGTGGCTACTCCACTTGTATCCTCACTACTATCTTCATAGTGTCAATGTCCACATTAAACCTCATGTAAACTTGGGGTACAACTTATCTTGCTTGAGGCCTTCCTTGCCTTACTGTCTGCATCATGTTCCTTACCCAATTTGGGGTGACTATAGATGGTGGTTGTGATGGGAGAGCCTAGGTAAAAGAGGATAAATCCAAGGTTTTGGTGGGGATAAATAAATTGGTTGGGTCCAATTGAAAAAGTGGATCAAACAAGGACTTGGTATGGCCCAAGTTGAGTATAAATGAGGGTAGCATTGAAGGCCCAATCATTTTGGCTATTGTGGTGAGACAAAGTGGTTTATTCTATGTGAATAACTTTGGAATGGATTTCAATGGCCTAGTGGAGGTAGGGGAGCCAAGGGCGAGTGATGCACTTAATGTTGTAGCCTAAGAAGTAGTAGAACCCAAAAATTGGATAACACTAATACGTTGATATCCTAATAGAGGTGGAATGTTGATGATGGCATGGGAGATGAATTGGGTAATGGTGCCCCCCAATGGAAGTAATGGTGGGGGATGTGAACATGGGATTATGAGTAGTGAATGATTGGGAAAGAATAAAATGTGGATTACATACATATGGAGATTAGGAAGCTGGTGGAGGGGCCACTTCTCTTCTCATTATAGTCTTAGGAGATCTCTTCCTTGTATAAACTTTTTTGATAGTCCTCCTAGCTAACACCTATAGTCCCTCTATTGAAACCTCAGTTCCTTGTTAGCCTTCCTCAAGATCAATGACATTGGGATATAGTTGGCCCAATTTTTGTATGTTAGCTTCCTCAGTAAATACATATACTATTGTAAGCCCTTGTGAAAGGCTAGTTTGGTTGCTTGAATCTCCTTGTTTAGAGTTTGAAGGCTTGTCTTTTCCACTTAGAGTGGCCTGAAGTGGAGGCTTGTAGGGCCTATTTCTAATAAGAATAATGTTATCCTCTTCTTCTTCCTCTTCTTTCTCCACATAGTTTTCATTGAACGTGATCACATGAGTTGGTGGGAGTTGAGGCTTTACTATGTCTTCCTTCCTCTTTTCTCAGTCGAGCCTCATTTCAAGTGTTATATTATTCCTTGTAGTGTTTTTTAGGACTACCTCATCATTGATTACATCTAGGTATATCCATTTATGCAACTTATCTTGGTTATTATATTACATAGCCACATCACTCTTAAACTTGAGTAGCTACTTGGCAATGAATTGGTTTGGATCCCACATCCTAAATTCATCCTTGGGAAATAGGTATGAGTCCCTATGCCTTGCTACCACTATTACATCTTACCATTTCATTACTTTGGCTCTCCCTAGTTGGTAAATATCCTTGTGGGGGGAGGTGGGGGTTCTTCCTTTTGAAGATTCCATCAACTCCATGGAGTAGTTGGTAGGTTATCTCCTCCTCTTCCAACTTCACCACTACATACCGAGGCAACCTAAGGGGATCCACCATCACCCCTTCCATTTAAATAACCATGAAATTAAGGTAGATATAAAAGCTACCTATTTTCCTCAATACCTATCTAAATTTTGATGAAACCCTTTACATTTCACATTTGATGATATATTTATAAATAGTAGGGTAGAAGTCTTCTTTGATTATCTTGATGTGGTGCTTGAAGTAGTGAATTTGCATTAAAGAATATGTTTGGGGCATAACTTCATATTATGTAGGAGCCCATGTGTTTAGTCCTAATTATGTAGTTACATATATAGCATCCAATAGGTAGCTCATCATGTAGAATAGAGCCCCATTTGACATGTATCATGCATAGCTAAAATCAAGTTGTTGCTAATAATATCCCCAAGTGAGGGGATCTATTGATCTTCCAAAATTATTTGCAATAGTGGGATAACCCTTATATCTATGTATATAATGTGTGTATTACCAAATACTCTATTTAGCAAGGTAAGTAAAGTCCTAACTCCTTGTTTGAACTAGAAAATGGGTATATTCCCTTGGTCATCCATGAAGACTCTAGCTGGGTTTGTTTCCCATGAAGCTAAGATTGTCTCTGGCTTATGTGCCTCATACTAGTTTTAATAATGCTCTGGTTGTAGTCTAGTTATGGTAGGAATAAGTCATTATATTTTTAAAAACTCATCCCCATAATGAATATATGAGAAACCCTTGGTTCATTGACTTGATGGATCCATATTCATATCTTAACCTCTCAAATATGTCATAGACTAAGTTAATGCATGGCATGACCTCTAGTTTAACTACGGCCTTTTGAAGACTAACAACTTAGATTACAAGGATATCTAAAGCAAGATGAATAATATGGGGCATGGTCTTAGATTCATTGATATACCTTACTCCCTAAACATTATAATATCATTTCTATAATGCATGTCCCATGAGTTTATGGCTTCGAGATGAACTCTATGTCCTTAAACATGACTAAATTACCATATTGAAATATAAAATCATCACTTCTAAATGCAGTGATCTTACCTAGGGTGGAAGGTCCTACCTATGCCATTATTTTATTTTTTAGGTATAAACTAACATCATTTGGTACCTATATACAAATTTCAAGCTTGAACAATGGTGGCTTGGGTGTAAATTTTGAATTGGCTCGAGCTTGGTTGAATTGAGAATGCAAACGTCAAAGAGAGTAAATTCTTAGGGCTTCAAATGTAAATGTAGGTAGAAATAGTTGAGTTGGGTAGCCTTTTATAGATTGCCTTGATTAACATAAATTTTTATTGTGATTATATTTCATGTCATATTAATGTAAAAAATGTAATTTTTGATGGTGATTATAATTCATGTCATATTAATGGCAAGCTCATCACCTTTGGATTCAAAACACCCAAACTATTACTTTTGGCATTTAATTGATTTTAGAATTCAAATTTTACACTGGTTCACTTTTAAATCATCATAAATTTTAGATTTAAATCTAAAGGTTTCCACCTTTTGGCACATGGCATGCCACCTCAGACCCAATTAGGCATTCATGAGGCTTGAAGATGATTAGGATGCTTAATCAACTCAAATCTAGATGTGTGGTATTTTTTTATTATTCTTGGCCCCTTGGGATGAAACTTAGTGTGATGAAGCATTTATAATTTTCCACATGGCATCTTTCTATTTATATATAGCTTTTATTCAAGGCCCTCTAGCTTTGGTTAGTTGTGGGAGTGCCATGTGTCACTCTCATAGGCAATCAGTGTTTCTTCTTTGTAAGGTGGCTCTCTCACAGATGATCATGGATTTACCTTTATATGTGTCACCTTTAGAATTCCTATAAGAAAATGTTAGTAAGTTTGTTTCAAATATTTGGCTCAAATGGAGCCTCATATCACTCTCAGAGATGGGTTAATTGATCTTAGGATGCAGCTTTGCATGACTGATAAGTGGTATCATTGTGTGGGTTCAATCTAGACATGCATCACTTTGGTGTAAATTATTGATCTCAGATCATAACTCTATAGGATTGACACATGACATCATCTCATAAGTCTAGTGGGGACACACATCACTTTGATAGGCCTTTGAAAGTGTTCTAGTGGATCCTTAGATATAATTAGCATGAGCATGATAAGTGTCATCATTGTGTGGATCCATAAGGGACATACATGATTCTCATGAGCTTATATTCATTTTTATTCCACTTTTCACTCTTGAAAAGGGACCTGGATAATTATACACCTTCAATCCTTGATCAAATGGCTTGAATGCATCCATGTGTCCTTCTTAAAGCTCTCATAAGATTTGGATCAGATGTGATGTAATGTTGACATACATCATTATCAAATTACTCTTAAGGGGAAATGTGGCATTTCAAAAAAATTATTGGGTTTAGATGCTTATTCTTGAGACATGTGGTGACAACTCAAGGGATTCAGGATTGCAATGTGACATGTGGTGAATCAAATTGAATAGGCTTGCTCACAAGATCTAGGATCTTGACACAGAGTCAATGGATTTGAATTATAATGGCTAACTCTAACATGATATTTTAGGATGATTTCTCATGGATTAAATGTTTCACAAATTTATTCCAAGTGTTCTTCCCTTTAAATATTCCATCAACTCCATGGAGTAGTTGGTAGGTTATCTCCTCCTCTTCCAACTTCATTGGTACATACCGAGGCAATGTAAGGGGATCCACCATCACCCCTTCCATTCTAATAACCGTACAATCAAGGTAGATCCAAAATCTACCTATTTTCCTCAATTCTTATCTAAATTTTTGATTAAACCCTTTACATTTCACATTTGGTGATGGATTGTAAATAGGAGGGTATAAGTCTTCTTTGATTATCTTGATGTGGTGAATGTGCATTGCAAAATATGTTTGAGGCCCAACTTCATCTTATGCAAGAGTCCATGTGTTTGTTCATAATTATATAAATAAGAACTGAGGAAAATAAGTAGCTCATCATGTAGATTGGATCCCCATTTGACATGTATCATGCATAGATAAAATCAAGTTTCTACTAATAATATCCCCACATGAGGGGATCTGTTGATCTTCAAAAATTATTTGTAATAGTGGGATAGCCCTTATATCCATTTATCCAATGTGTGTATTACCAAATACTCTATTTAGCAAGGTAAGGCTAGTCTTGACTCCTTGTTTGAACTAGGAAATGGGTATATTCCCTTGGTCATCCATGAAGACTCTAGTTAGGTTTGTTTCTCATGAAGTTAAGATTGTCTCTAGCTTATGTACCTCATACTAGTTTTTAATTAATTCTGTGGTTGTAGTCTAGTTGTGGTAGGGATAAGTCATTATATTTTTAAAAACTTATTCCCATAATGAATACAATAGGAAACCCTTGGTTGATTGACTTGAGAAATCCATTTTCATATCTTGACCTCTCAAAGATTCCATAGACCAAGTTAGTACATGGCATGACCTTTGGTTTCACTATGGCATTTTGAAAGCTAACAGCTTATATTGCAAGGATATCTAAAGCAAGATAAATAATATGGGGCATGGTCTTGGATTCATTAATATCCCTATCTCCCTAAAAATTAAAAATATACATTGATATAATGTGTGTCCCATGAGTTTATGGCTTCAAAGATGAACTCTATGTCCTTGAACATGACTGAATTACCATATTGAAATATAAAATCATCACTTCTAAATGAAATGCTCTTACCTAGGGTGGAAGGTCCTAACTGTGTCATTTTTGTATTGTTTGGGTATTAATTTACACCCTTTGGTACCTATCTACAAATTTCAAGCTTGGATAATGGTGTCCTAGGGGCAACTTATGAATTAGCTCGAGCTTGGTTGAATTGAGAATGCAAACTTCAAAGAGAGTAAATACTTAGGGCATCAAATGTAAATGTAGGTAGAAATAGTTGATTTTGATATCCATTTGTAGATTTCCTTGATTAATTTAAGGTTTTATGGCAATTCTAGTTTATGTCGTATCAATGCTAAACTCGTCACCTTTGGATTCAAAACACCCAAACTATTACTTTTAGGATTTAATTTCTTTTAGAATTCAAATTTTTCACTAATTCACTTTTGAATCATCATAAATTTTAGATTTAAATATAAAATTTTCCACCTTTTGACACATGGCATGCCACCTCAAACCCAACTAGGCATTCATGGGGCTTGAAGATGACTAGGATGCTTAATCAACTCAAATCTAGATATGTGGAACTTTTTTATTGTTCTTAGCCCTTTGGGGTGAAACTTCATGTGATGAGTCATTTGTAATGTGCCACATGGAATCTTTCTATTTGTATCTATATTTTAGTTGGGGCCCTCTAGCTTTGGTTGGTTATGAGAGTGCCATGTGTCACTGTCATAGGCAATCAGAGTTTCTTCTTTGCAAGGTGGCTATCTCATAGATGATCATGGATTTGCCTTAATAGATGTCACCTTTATAAGGCCTCTCAGAAACTATTAGTAACTTTTTTAAAAATATTTGGCTCATATAGAGCCTCATGTCACTCTCAAAGATGGTCTGGTTAATCTCAAGATGCAACTTTGTATGACTGACAAGTGGTATAATTGTGTGGGTTCAATCTAGACATGCATCACTTTGGAGGAAATTTTATTGATCTCATATCGTAGCTCTATAGGAATGACACATGACATCATCTAATAAGTCTAGTGGGGATGCACATCACTTTGATAGGCCTTCAAAGGTGTTCTAGTAGATCCTTAGATAGAAGCAGTGTGAGCATGATAAGTGTCATCATCGTGTGGATCCATAGGGGCATGCATCATTATCATGAGCTTCTCTTCATTTTTATATTACATTTCATTCTCAAAAAGGTATATGGATAATTTTACACCATCAATCATTGATCAAATGGATTGAATACATCCATGTGTCCTTCTTAGAGCTCTCATGAGCTTTAAATCAGATGTGATGTAATATTGACATGCATCATTATCAAATGAATCTTAAAGGGGCATGTGGAATTTTAGAAGATTTCTTGAGTTTGGATGGTTATGCTTGAGAAATGTGGTGACATCTCATGGGATTCAAGATTACATTGTGACATGTGGTGAAACAAATTGAATGGGCTTGCTCGCAAGAGCCAAGATCTTGACACATAGCCAATGGATTTGAATTCTAATGGCTAACTCCCTCATGATATTTTAGGATGATGCCACGTGGCTTGAAATTTTCATAGATTTATTTCAAGTGTCTTACGTGGGGTGATGAATCATTAAGGTGTCATGAAGGTTGGAAAAGTGGACACCTATCCTCTTTAGGTTGTAATCTTAAATTTAACATCTCATGAGGCATCACAAACCATTACTTTAAATTTGACATCCTGCAAAGCCAAGTGAGAAGTTAAATTAGACTTTTGAAAATTTTAAACACCCATCACAATAAAATTAAACAATTCTAAAGTAAAATTACGTAAGTAAATGCTTTAAACAAAGTGTAAAGTTAGTCTAGTAAGATATAGTAAGGCTTGTGGCTCTCACTCCAATTTGAAAACTAGGTAGAATGTTCTTGGTGAAGGCTTGTCTACACATTTTTTAAGCATTCATGGTTAATAATCTATTGTTTGAATGAAACTTGAAGAAAATTTGAAACAACTTGAATATTTTTTAGTGTCAAAAAGTATTGTAAAATGAATAATTAACCAATACTAGGAAGTATTAAATCATATTGGTTATGCAGACAAATGACTTATCAACCTTGTCATCTTAGGCATTTTAGAAAATTTAAGAAAGGAGGGCCCCCATACTAGGAATAGGGAGTAGTTGAGCATAAACACATTGGTGGTGGACATAAGAGATTCACTTAGCAAAACTATGGTATAACACATTCATTTATAAGGTATTAAAAATAAACCCAATTTTCACTTTTACCTCTAATATTTTATTGAAAATATCCCCTCCCATGATAACATTCAAATTAAAATGCCTCTTATTTTTACCAAGTATCCTACTTACCCTTTTCTTCATGAAAATTTATTTACCCCTTTTTACTTCTACCAGTCATGTGTTAAATGGAACATGCCATATCCACCACATAATTGATGAGTTCTTAATACACTATTTTTTCTAAAAATGGAATTTTAAGGCATTCAAGACCTATTAACAATTATCTTAAGATTACTTTTAACTACTCATATATTATGCAATTTTAACCACTTAACAATGGTGTTTCACATTATTGAGATGGATAAATAATATTATTTGTATAAATAAGTATACCCTATCCTAGTTTTATACCAATTGGGGTGCTTCCTATGGAAATTGATAGTTCATTCTTCAAAATCCTTGAATTGATAATCCCTATAGTGGATAAGGTTGGTTAAATATCTAAGTTTACTGGAAAATAGGAAATTATAACTCTATTATCACAGCTTGGCCATACACTCCTTTCATAATTTCAATGGCTCAAAATAAATGCAAAATTAGGTGAATGGGTAAGATCATTAATTACAATCCTAATGTACATTACTTGATAGAGATACTATAGAAAGTATATTATATATTATCATATATTGATAATTCCTTATCTTGGATTCTTTATTGAAATATAATTATCTTTCCAAGATTTGATGATAAGGGATTCATAATCAAATGTAATGACCCTAGAGAGTAATGTCTAAAATATATATCACATCTCCAACACAAGTCTTTCCACCATGAAATTTTTGGGTAAATGCCAAGTTTATGTAGCATAAAATATCTTGAATGCATAATATATAAGGCATATAAAAGGCTAATAGCTTATATTTTCTCTACATAATAGGCCATGGGGTCAAATCACAAGAAGAGAAAAGATCTCACAGCATGCAAATGCCTTTCTTGAATAATTGTAGGGATTTTTTACTATGAGTTTTAACAATCAAATCACTATTGCTAGACATAATGGGGCACCACCATTAATTATGATCACTGAATAAAATACTAGATCTAAATCTATACCCAACCTATTGGAGAAATAATTTAACTATTTCAAAAAAAATTATATAATTTTGGCCATAAAAGACCCCTCAATTTTAATAGAGATAGAGGTAATCTTCAAAATCTACAATCCAATATTTTTCCAACCAATATTACGACAAGGAGAGTCTTTTGTAATGCAACATGACAAAGAAGGATAATTCAAGCTTCAATACCATCAATGGGATAAACTACCCATTTGATGCATAGAGAAATGGTCTACCTATATATGCATATAATACATATACCTCCTTTATCTTGTGGGAGGCAAGAAATTCCCATGCCACTTTATCAAAACCTATAGTTTGATTAGCAGTATGTAACAAACCTTTTTTTTTAAATTAGATTTGAGTTACTTAACACTGTTCTTACCTAATGGAAGGAAAACTATTTTGCCTAAACCATGATCAAGTTCATAACTATGTTCTACCAAATATAGGTATCTGACTAAGGTTACAAATTCTTATTGATATTATTAGGAAGTTACTTTAACCAGTCAATAAGAATATTTGGGTATACCAGTGTAGCATATGTATATTCATATACTAAAATTTGATTACTAAAACTATGGCTTCCCTAAATGGACTACTACTAACTTTTTTCCTTAACCAAATGCATTACTTGACATAATAAAATCTGTACTATGGCAATGTAGGTAAGCTAAACTCTAATCGAGATTATAGTTCAAACCTTAAGAATATTGAAAACAAACTAAGGTATAAATAATTCAATTCATAGTAGAATAATCATCATAATAAGCTTTTGCATTCAATGAGTTACATAATTATGCGAGCATAAAGACTTGATATTCTAGATTAATTCTAAAAGCAATACAATGAAATCTATTTGACATTATTTCATAAATACATGTCACATGAAGTCTATTTCCATAAATTAGGGCTACCTACTTATGTAATCATGACTTGCGGTAGGATCATTGCTCTCATGGATTTATAATAGTAAATTTATCAAGAGGATATAAATCAAGTAATATCCCATTATTTATTCTTATTATTGACAAACATTACCACATACGTAGATATTACATCAATTATAATCACCTCTAATTTAAACTATGCACAATAATTAAATCCACAACATTTTACTTAAGTGTATGGATTTAATCATCTCGTATTATCATATAGTAATAAATTACTATATGTACAATATGCTAATCATATGGTCTATTTATATTAAGATAAAGAATGAAAAATTGTAAACAGTCCTTTAATACTTTAATAATCTATTTATGTTTCAACCACCATGCTTATATTTTGTATATTGACAACTTAGGTAATTTTTTTGAAGTCATTTAATGCTTCAATGATATCACTTCAAAAACAAATCATTTTTCTATAACTTATTCAATAAACTTATCTTTTTATTTAAAGAAAGGATAGGTCATAATAACTCTTATTATTTACTTGAACACCTTTTTAATTTCCCTCTTCGTCATTAGTGACTTATTAAGATAATTAAACATAAAAATTATACAAGAATGTAAGGAATCTCATCTCAACATCAAGAATTATATTCAATATTTTTTATGAGTATTGATAAGTATTCATTTACTATAAAATTGGTTAATAAGACCAACTAACAATAGCATGAGTTTCAATAAACTTGTTACAGATATTATTCATGTTATGTTTTAATATTCAACCTAATTAATAATTATAAATCCAAACATAAAAACAAGTTTTAAATGAATCTACATCTCTTGCACTCCCATGCTTAGTCCTAAAAAGAGTTATAACTTATTTTCATTAAACTCAACAAAATTGAATATAATATTCACACTTTGGTTGTCTCAATCTATGACTTAGAATAATCCTTCATAATTGATAACTATAAAATATATAAAACATGACTTCCTTATATTATGTTATGAATACCAAACCAAAATGATGATAAAGTCATACTCATAGCTTCTATAAGTTACCTTTAGAACTACAACACCCTAAAATATAATAATTAACCAAATAGTGCCTTGTTAACATATTAAATTAGTCTTTCTTTCATTGATGAAAATGACAAGAGAATGGCACTTATCAAAATTCAACATTATAGTATTTGTCATATTCTTCTTAAAAACATACGAACTATTTATTATCTTCGAATCAAACAACATGTATGCCTTTCCAAACATAACATACAAAATATTTGAACAATATCTTCAATAATCAAAATCAAAATATTGCATCTATGTTGAATAACCATTCTTTTACATTGGTACTTATATGAAAAGATAATCAACATATATTACCATATAATAACAACATAAAGTAATGTTACAACCACTTCATAACTAGACAACATAATAACTTATTGTCTCCAACTTTGAATAACCAATTAAATACACTTAATGAATGTATATACAAAGAATTATATTTACTATCATACAATGAGACATTGATTTATATCATTTTTTTACACTAAATAACCACATAATAGGATAACCAAATACACAAAAAGATAAAGCACTTGAATCATCTTTCAAAGAGTAGTATGTAAATACCCCACCTATCCTACCTAATGAGGCCCCCATTAGTGGCCCTAAACCACCCCATCCTTCAGTTGTATGTGGAGTTAAATAATATGGTTTATATAAGGGTGAATCAGTAACAAAGATTCTAAGCTTTATAAATCAATAACATAAAATAATGAAAAAAATGACTTAAAGATTATGCATGAAAGAAAGTACTCATGATTATTGTTAGTGCTATCATTCACCCTATGGATATATCCATTTGACTTCAACAAATTAAATAATTATTGTTCAATCCATTGACTTCAAATGAGATATGCATATGAATATACCATACATGTATTTGTTAATTGATAGTACTAAATATATTGATAACCACTTCAATTCTCCACCATTATCCTCCAAAAATAATAAACATCAATAATCCAAATCATATTGACACTAAAAAGAGGCATGACACCAAAAAGAGTCATCAAATTATACACAAATTAGAATCAAATCCAACTCAAAATTACATATGAAGCATCATAAATGCAATAAAATTCTAACAACATACAAACTATGTTCAAACTTCAATGAGACCTTATGCCCATACAAGTCTGTTTAAGACAACAAAGGTTTAGTAAAACCCTATTGTTAACACAAAATAAGCATCTACATCCATTTCACAACAACATAAATTTTAATCTCAACAAATACAATCTAAAATATGTTTACCACAATGATATTATACAACCATTCCATTAAAATAAGTAAAATGGGAAACAAGAAACAAATAACTAAAACCCATTCCTTCAAAAATGGTGGTAATAACCTATTTAGTAATAAAAGCCTATGACTTAACCAAAATTATTTATATAATGCATTCAAACATAGCCTTAATAATATTCAATAGAAATAAACTACACATTTGAGTACCCAAACCATACTTTTATCCACAAGGAAAATAAACTCGTAACATTCACATTTGATTATATTTGATTACACATTGACCATTAGATTATGGGTTCATCATGAAGTCTAAAGACTTCATAATGAACCTATAATGGTTCATTATTTTTTATGATCATACCCCATTTTAATAGAACACATAATAACCAATGTATTATACTCCAACTCAAATAAAAATGAAACTACTTACTTATTGAACACACCCCTAATGCAAAAATATACCATGGCCTCTTGAGAAAAATAATAATATCTTTTTTCTCTTTGCATCCAGTCTATCCCTCACAAACTCTACTAAGTACCATTAAATCTTATAGTGGTCATGCATTTTATCTACAAATAACTGATAACATGGCTAAATAAACTATCATCATTTCTGCCCAAAATGCAACCAAAAAAATAGAGCTAATAGTCACAAACCAGTCCTACTAGGTCTTCAATGGAATTCACCAAAAAAATTAGTAGTTTTTGGCTAGGGATTGGTCAACTGAGCTTTCTACATAACCAAATAACCAAAAAAATACTTTGAATTTACTTGATAAGCTGACCTTGGGATTTGGGTCATGATGACCTAATTCATAATGAAGTCAAAACCAAAATTTGAAATGACATGATTTTAAAAAAATAAAATTAAAGAAATCCTCATGACCTAGTCAAAATTTCCTCCTCAAGATTACACATTTAAGTCACCAAATCATTAACACACCAACTCAAATATATACAATAGTCGTATTAAGCAAATCTAACTCGAAGCACCCAATAAAATCTAATGTGTGTGTTTCTAGCATAGACTAAATCTTAAGATTTATGTAATCTCTTGATTTTCCAACAAGCCATATAAAATAAATCCAAGTTTATATTATTCCACTCGATGTCAAAACAAAAGAACAACAAAACATTAATTGACACAATAGTCATAAAGAAATTCTAATCAAGAAATAATAATGTAATCATAAGTGATATAAAACTAATTTTCTCATCAACCAGCTAAATAAGTAAATGAAATAGTGAAGAAAAACTTAATCAAAATCAAGGTCAGAATTGTATGGCTCAAATTATCACTATCTCATTTTTACCCTTTTGTACCCTTTGTTGCTAAGCACCAAATCTAACTTAGTTCATTTTCTTTTTTCATGTTCCTAAAATCATCAAATTGATACATCAACAGTATCTGAATGAAAAAGAATATATCAAATATGCTAAGAAATTTTAATTTGAATAACATAAATCAATTTTATAACAAATTAAATCAAATCATCTCTAATAATATAAACATGTCTAATATGCAACATATCATAATAATTTCTCAAAATATAAACGTGATGTCATTCAAATAATAGTTCAATAGCTACTAACACATCTAATAAATATGTCAACTAGTAAACAAATGTACAACCAATAGTGTTATAGACATGAAACAAAGCATGCAAACTGAGGTCATGACATCCTCCCCCACTTAAAAATAAGTTATCCTAATGACTAAAATAGCCAAAGATAATGCTCCCTAAAAATGTGATCATCTTCTCAAGTAGCATTATGCTCAGATAACATATCCCATTGAACCAAAAAGTCTCAAATTTATTTATTTCACAATATAATGTTGCAATGGTCCAAGATCTTCATGAGTTCCAACTACATTTTTTCCTCTTCTAAAATGTACAGATTTTTCTAATCCAAAATATGAGAAGGATTGGATATATACTTCCCTAATAAATTAACATGAAAAAATCATAAATGTTGGACAAATATGGGAGAAGGGATGATCAGTAAGCAATAGGGTTGACTCTTTCTAGAATGTTAAAGTATCCAACAAATCTAGGAGCTAATTTAGAAGATGTTCTAAATTAAATAGAATTTTCTTACACTCTATCACACAAAACTACTTTTGCACTAGCATTAAATTCATGAGTAATTTTTAAATCTACATATCTCTTTAATCTATCTAGATCATCCTTCAAATTTTGGTGAAGCCATTTACACATCATATTTTTTACATAATGTCAAGGACAACAATGACTCTATTTTCAAGGTTGTCCTAGCCAAGAGGAGTTCTAAATTTACACCCATAAAAAGTTTTAAATGGAACCATTTTAATCATAGAGTGACAATAATTATTATAAAAAAAATTAACTAAATACATTAAATCTTTCTATTTGCTTTATTGATCCATAACATACATTAGTAGCATGTCCTCAACCACTTGGTTAAGCCTCTCCATTTGACAATCTATTTTTGGGTGATATGAAGAGCTAAAATTTAAACATGTTCAAATGATGAAACTAATATTTTCTAAAATCTTGAAGTAAATAAATTTTCTCTATCAGAGATAATGACTTATGGCATACCATGTGATCAAACTACTTCTTTCACAAGGTATTCTATAAACATAGAAGTATCACCAATCATATTTTTAGTAATAAAATGACCAAATTTTGTAAATTTATTAATCACAACCAAAATAGTGTCATTCTTATTGTGTAACTCAAAGTTTTTTAGTGGTAAATATTCATTAATTTATGAATTTTTTTTAAGAATTTGGTTTTGGTAATTTTTTAGGGTCAGCAGATGGGACTGGATTGCAAAACTTTTAGGGATATTTTTTGAGGGGGTTGGCTCTCCAACCCTTTATAATGATATATAAGATTACACTTAAATTCACCAGATATATATAGTATATCCCCTAAGGACTTGACCTATATCAATCAAGGGAACAAACAGAACCATAATTGGAGGATCATAAAACCAAACAATAATAATGAATGAATAAAATGAATGATAGTATCGAATAAAAAGCCAAACCACATCACAAAGTGGTAGAGCATATGCCTAAGATGAATGATATAGTATAATGACACAGTCAAGTGACATAACTGAAAGACCTAGAGAAATTATGTAGTCAAATGACATAATTAAATGACCAAGTTGAATGACCCAATTAAATGACAAAGCTAAAAAACAAAGTTGAATCACAATGATGAATGGTGGTGCCAAATGACATAATGTAATGATAGATCCAGAAGCTAGTGATGAACAAAGGGTCAAGTGACATATCCAAATGATAAATTCAAACAAAATTTTTGGGTAGGGGAATTGGTGAACCAAAGTTAAAACCCTTCTATCAGATGATAGTATCAAATGGGAGTATTGAATGATAGAGCCAAAAATCATAGGCCATCATAGCATCTGATGGAAATGATAAAAGGACATGCCAATCATCGTAGAAATCATCCATATTATCATATTTTAAAGATCCAATTTAAAATTATAGATAATCATAATGCACTCAAAATCTAAGTATTTATTATTTTTTAGTTTGTCATAAATTTGACTTAAACTTTTCAATAATATTAAAACAATTTTACATGCAAATATCCCCACTGTTATCTCACAAGATAGAATCACCCAGAATAACATATCACCCCCTACATATTTTTTTGATGATGACATGCCACCACTTGAAGATGCTCCTCTAGTTTTTGATGAAAATAATAATGACACTAAAGTGGTAGAAGAGATTGGATCATCTCACCAAACACAAAGTTTAGCTAAAAACTCCACTCAAAAATATTTCTAAAGGAAGAGAAGTAGATGGATAATGGAAGGTCCTTTAAGGTGAACTGGGGGATAAAATTTCCCTTCATAGAACTTGTAGAGCTTAAAAATGTTGATGATACTCTAAAAGAATGCAAATATATAATATGTATCTAGAAACTAGGAAAAGAACACAAAATGTAATTAAAATTGGACATGATTGAGAAACATTGTGAAAAAATATATGAGATAGTGAAGTACCTAGATAGAGTGATAACAATAACACACAAGTGGAAAATTGTAGAAGAATGCATGTATGTAAGATATGCACAAGAGAATGAAAATGATAAGAAACATCAAAAACATCTTGTGGAGAAAGGGGTAAAAATTGAAGCAAATTTTGAAAAAGTCAATCAGTCCCATCTGAAGGTGAAATACATACAGTTCTCTACTATATACCATATTCTAAAAAAGGCAGACCTATTTCTAATTTTTTAGATTATAAGATTTTATTTCAACATAATGGATTTTTGTATATTTCACAGTTATATTGGTTGGACAACAGTGCTTTGGAAATAAAAAAATGTCTAACAACGGTTAAGATTGAAGATTTGAAAGAAAGTGTTCATAAATTATCGTTTATCTCATTGTCCATCAATGAGGTCACAATAATTGAAAACACAAGCTGGGTTTGCATTCATGTGTATACTTTTGATAAATATTAAAGGTAACCTCATCACTAGAAGTTCATAAAATGGTATAAAATTATAATGCAAAAAATATTCACAAATTGGTTGTATCAAATTTGAAATATAAAGCTGAAATGGATGATTATGCAATAGCTATGAAGCTAGTGTGTGTTGGGGTTAATGGTGTATCAATTATGTAGGGGAATAGAAATGGTTTTTATGTTTTGTTGTAAATAAAAATTTCCCCATATATGATTCTAATTCACTGCATGGCTCATAGAATGAATCTTGCATACAAAATGGTTAGAAAATTTGCTAATATAACCAAAGTAGAGGAGCTCATTTGTGACCTACTTACTTATATGTCAAGCAGTCTAAAAAGAATTTTAGAGTTCCAAAAATTTTCAATAGGAGTGATTGATGGTAAGAAACTATTGAAATATGTTGATACAAAGTAGATTTTTATGTATGATCCTGCTTGCCAAATTTTTGAATAATATCCATCATTAGTAGGTTTGATGTATAAATATCTTAGAGAAATTAACAAGAAAAAAGATTTGTTGTACCATTTAATAGATTTGGAAACACTATTGACTTTATGTGTAATTCTTCCAATGCTAAAAGAAATGAATTTTTTAATGAAACATGCTTAGGAGAGGTCCATTTGTATTGTGGACTTCATATGGTTGATAAAAGGAGTATGTCAATATCTAGACATACTATACACTTCAAATGAAATGTTTTAAGGCCTTGTTTATAGTAGTTGTCAATGTTTGACCAATTTACATAACCCTAATAGTTACTTGAAGTTAAATATAAATGATCATGTTTATATCATTGTTAATAGAAAGGAAATTCCAATGCACACTTTCTACAAAATCCCTAATCTTGTTGGAGATAAATCTGAAAAATCGCTCATAACACATATTTTGTATGACACTATTCTATCTAAAACCTAGATAAAACTAAGTAGAGATTCCCAAAACTTATCTACATAGATCAAAGATTATTTTCAAAGGGATGATTTTATGTAGGTGATGGTAGTTGTCAATCCCATTTTCTAGAATAGTAATAATAGTCAAAAGATGGTTAGCATTTTATTTCTAAAGTACATGTGTTGTCTTGTAATGCATTTATATAGATATATAAAGGTGAATGGAGTAAAAATTAAAGGTATTTTTGGAAAGGATTTACTTAGATCCTAGTCAACTCATTTTGGTATTACAATGTTTGAACAATATCATCTTCAAAGCAAACCAATAGAGAATGGGCCAATTACAAGACTGTGGAAAAAAATTTATCCTAGCAGTATACTATCAAAAAGCCTAAGTGAATATTTTTGATTATATAAGCTCTATCAAACAATGATTTTGGGCTCAGTGGAAGATGAAAGAGTATTCAATGCATTATCATTCATAAATTCAAAACTTTGAAACAGATTGGATAGAAATTTAGAAACCTATTTGAGACTATATGTTTCACATTATGTAGTGGATATGTTTCCATATGAAAGAGCTATGGCAATATAGAGTTATCTAACTGAAAGAAAAATCGTAAGTAATACTGTGAAAAATAAAGAGGATGTAAATAATGACACTGATATGGCATTGACATGAGAGATGAAAATGTCATTGCTAATGATCAGGTTTGTGGAGGATTATTTGAACTACTAGACTTTTAGAAATAGAGTTTATAAATTTCATTTTCACATGTTTATCAAAAGATGTAATAATTATTATACATTTTTTTAAATTCATTTCCTTATTTTTTGCTAAGTGTTGAATGTAAAATATTAATATATTGTGATTATTTTAGGGGGAACAATATAGGTTAATATGGCTATTTATGTCTTTGATACATATTTTTTATAGATCTATTTTTTTCTTACATATGTGATGTATTTATTGCTCCTTCATAGTATGTAATATGTTTCTATAATGTGTTTTATATTCTTATTATGTGTTTGATTTGGACTACTTGTAGTCTATTATGTGCCTTCAATGTACTCATGTTTTACTTTATCTGATTATTTGTAACTAATTTTCACATGTTTATAATAATATGTAAAAATTATTATATGTTTTTAATTATTCAAAATCTATAATAACTATGTCAATGACAAAACACTTTCGTGATATATATAGTAGTATATACTTCATATATACTCCTAATACTCTATATATACTATTATATATGCCCTATATAAGTACTAGATTGGGAATATATAGTAACTCCCTATAGGGTAGTGTAGGTCATCTACTCCTACAAAGTAGATATCCTATATTAAAAAAAAATCCAATTGTTTAGAGTCCTTAAAACTGATTCTTTTCAAAATAAAGTGAAAAAATAAAAAATAACCTTTTCACATATTTTTAAAGACCTTACACCTTATTTATACCAATTTTCGTATAAATAAAACTTATTTCATGAGTCCTTATCTATCTAAATATATTCATAACATTAAATAATCCATTAAACTATTCTATAGTTCATGATCACAATCAATCATGCATATTTTTAACTTTGATGAATCTTGATTATTACTAACTATCACAATACTATCTTCAACTTAGACCTCTACCAAAAATTAATGTGTTTTTATAATGGCCTCAAACACATCTCAATTCATGATTTACTTAATAAATAATCTAAATATAAAAAATGAGGGATTTTTCACATAAATCAACTCACTTTTTTATCATAACATGCAATAACTATAATAAGTTTTCTAAAATGCATTTCTATGTTTCTTGATAAGTGATGACTAAACAAGATTAATATATTATGATTGTGCTAGGTGGAACAATGTATAAAATAATATGTTGACATTAATCCATTTATATTAATATGTGAGTTTCATAAGTGCATCAGAAATATCAAAAGGGGGCCTAACACCACTCAAGTTTATAACATCATAAAATTAAAATTGAAATTGCAATATACATGGATCACATAGTAATTAAAACTTAATAAATTGATAACCACATCTACAAACTTGAAATTTTCATTCATATATTTTAAAAGAAAACATTGTTTACAATATATAGAAGTTTAAAATAGATTGTCAATTACTCAACTAGTTTCTTAACCAATTTTTTAGCTTCTTTCTCAACCACTTTGTCATCTAATTTCTCAATAAAAACATCCTCTATACCACTATTGTCCTTCAATATCCCTACCTTTTCAAGGTCCAAAGTCAAGACATTAAAACATTCAAAATTTTCCCTATCCTCTTTTCTAGAATCTCTTGTAAAAGGTAGACTTGGTTCGACAACTATATTTATCGAGATCATGTCCTTGCTCCTTAATAATTTTTCATAGTGTGTTGTTCTATTTATTCAATATAACAAGCTTCTCCTTGAATTTAATGAAAAAATTTTAACTTTTTTTTGCTTTTTTTAGATGCACATTGAGGACCTCGGCTTCTTTTTTCAAGTTCTCATATTTTTCTTGCATTTTAAAATGTAATGTAATTAGATGTGAACAAAATTAAGAATGATATGAAATTTTATTAAAATTAATATACATTATCAAATATTTTTCCTAATTTTCATTCGTAATCACAAGGTTGATGTCTTTCACCCATTTATATAAATATGCCTGGGGTTCTGCACTCAAATTATCCAACCTATTTACCATGATAGTCAACACATTATCAATAAAAGTATTAACAATAATAACTGACTCATATTTAGTTTTGAAAAATAAAGTGTCAATATTTGCATGTTCCTATTACACCAATGTAAATAAATTTACTCGCTCAAAGTGGTTGTGATAATGGTCATTTATTTCTTTTATCAATGCTTTCACCCGAACCTCCCATACACGTAAAATTTTTAGTTTATAAATTACTCCTTCATAAAGAATAGTAGTAATACTATATTCTACCAAATTATTCAATGGAAAATATGTAAAGGCATCATTAGACTTTACAGCATTCTCTATTGGGTTGGGACTGTCTGGTGAAGTGCTTGAAGCTTCCTACTAATCAATTGCATGAACATGTGATGCTTCTCCTTAGATAAAATCATGTGAATTGAAAGAAGTTCCAACATCAGTGCCACTTTTAAACCCTAGATATTTCTCATCAAGTTTAATTTATGATAAAGAAGTTAATTCCTATGCCCTTGATAAACCTTCAATAGAGAAAGAGGGGAATTGGGAACCTGATATTTGCAATGTTGTTGTTCATTGTGGTGGCATTAATAGAATATCCTTCCCCCTTTTGTGAAATGCATTTAGGGGTAGAGTTGAAGCCATAATCTTTCTCATAGATAAAGGATGGCCTAAAAAATGTAAGTTATTTTTAAAAATAAATAAATTAAAAAAATAAAGTTATATTCAAAATTGAAATTAAAAGTTTAGTACTTGTATTTGGAGATATTATATCTTTAAATATATATGTTGTATTATGAGTGATAACCATAGGGGTGTTTTGAGCTAATACATTACACAAAATTTCAATATAAAAAATAATAATCAAAATCCAAAAAAAAAATGCAATGTAAAATACCTTCCATAAAGGGTCAAGAAGGCACAGTAAATGTTATTATTTATTGTGGTGGTGGTTGTTCCACCATTTGAATTATTACTGAGTCAACTATAAGAATAAAATAAATAACTAAAACACTACACTTGAGTCTTAAAAATTAAAATCTCATTTAAAAATTTTAAATAATAAACCTACACATAGAGATGACACCAAAGAAACTCATGGATGTTTCATAAGTCGATAAGCTTGCACAGAGGATTCTTCAAACTCTGAATCTACAAATTCTTCAATTACAGTTGCATGCTATCCTTTTGAGGTAGATTATTTTTTGTGAGGCATGCATTTTTCCTATCAGTCAATTTGTAATAAATAAAGATTAAATAGTTATTAATATTTACCTTGGTAACCATTTAATAAATAAATAAATATTAAACCCTGGAATCTAGATCAATAAATGAAAAAATAAAATAACCTCTTACTCATCTACAGACAAAGAGTTTGTCATCATTTTTAGATCCATCATAATTAGACCCTATGTTTTTTGGAGGTCAAAGAAGGCCTCATAGTACAATGCCAAAATAAAATTAGACCAAGAAATAGTGGAATTGGGATTGATGCAATAGAATTTAATTAAAACCTTATTCTAGAGGAAATAAAAGAGCACCAATCAAATTTATATTTCAAAATAGTATAGACAATGTAAAACAATGCCCAATAGGGAATATCTACTGCTCTTCCCTCTAATACTATTCTGGCTTAGAAAAATTGAACCATCACTTTTTAAAAAGGGTGGCTAATGTCCTTGATGTGAATGCCCCTCTTCTGACTATCTAAAATGAAAGAGAAATAAGATTTTAGATCACAAAAGTTGAAACTTGAATTTTGCATATACAAACAAATTTATAAGTACATACCGATTTGGCCGATATACAAATCAAAAAATTTCACCAAGAATTTGGTGTCTTCATCTGTTAGTATTGATTTAGAACTCACAAGGGTTATACTTAAAATAGAATACCTTTGAGATTGTGAATATCTTTTGGTGAATTACCAAATGAAATCATTTTACAATCCACTTGCAAAGTGAAGATCTTCTCATTTGGGTCATATGAATATATGAGTATTTTTTAAAGTGCAGTGTCTAGGTTATATTGTGGCATTTTGAGCAAGCCACTAAAGCTATATTTCTAAACCCAATCATTGTATACATCTAGTTATTATATGATCCTTAAAATGTTTGTGCATAGTAGGTTTTTGAAAATAATTTTTTTTATGACTGCAAAATGAATATTTTTCTCTAGGGGGATGAGAAATCATATCTACAAAATGTTAGAAATTAGGGTAGAGGTGAGTATTTATAGAGAAGGGGAGGTGATCAGGCAATCAAATAGTAGACCAAATGTGCAGGTCACCCACCAGCATGTCAGTCAATTAGACCATCTAACCCCATCGCTCAACAAAGCCATTTAACCCAACCATTTGGCTTAGTCATTTAGCTCAACCATTTGGCTCAACCATTTAGCCTAGCCATTTGGGTCAATCATTCAGCTCAATAATATGGATCTACCATTTGGCTCTACCATTCAGTTCAATCGTTCAACCTACCCATTTAGCTCAATCATTTGGCCCAACCATCTAACTCGGTCATTCAACCCAAATGTTCAGTTCAACCATTCATTTTGGTCATTCAACTCAGACATTTAATTTGTTTATTTGGCTCTAATTTTTGGCTCCATAATTCACCTCAACTGTTCAATTTTTGCTTTCATTTCAAATGTTTTGTTCATCCATTTGATTAAACCTTTCAATTTAGTTGTTTGTCAAGTCTATGAATCAAATTTTCCTAGATTTTCCAAATATTTTCAATAGTTTTTCTAGTAGGGCCTCTTAAAATGAACCTTGGTGTGACTTTGATAAATCAAGAATGAAATGAGTGAAATAACAACCCACTTACCTTATGGAATTTCATGAGGATAAATCAAACCTCTGGGATGGTAATGTTCAACTTTTACCCATTGATATTCCAAACATTTTTCCATAAAATTTGTAACATCATACTTTAAACTAAGCTAATAATAATAACTTTTCATCTTATATGTCATCTTTGTGACACTTAGATGAGCAAAATGAGGTGTTGTATGTAGTTATTTCAATAAAATATTTTGCAAGTCACTTAATTTGGGCATAAAAATATGTTTTTATGTATTAAAAGGGCATCACTTTTAACACAAAAATTTTTTAAAAAAAATTCTACAGGCTCATCCCCCAAACCTATACTTCACATTAAAATTCATCAATAATTTGTTATTCCAAAATAGCATTTTTTAAATTACCTTACAAAATAGATAAGGTAGTGAGATTCATATGTCAGATGATAGCATCAATGACATGATTATCCTTACCTTTGACATATTCAATTTTCATATTAAAATTACCCACAAATTCTATCTATTTATGGTGGCAAACATTAAAATCATCTTGGATGAACAAATATTCCAGGTTGTGATAATCAGATGTAACTTTTAAATGCTTACCTAGCAAAAAATGTTTATATTGTTTAAAAGCATGCACAATAGTATAAAACTATAAATCATTCATGGATTAATTAATTTCAAGCTTATTGAGCTTACATGACTCATATGTCACAAATTTTCCATCCTACATAATAATACCACTAAAACCCTCCTTAGAGGCATCAAACTAGATTTCAAAACTTCCATTAAGATCTAGAATAATAAGTACATGTAATGTACTTAACATCTCTTTAAACCTCTTAAAATATTATTCACATACCAAAGAATAAATTAAATTTTACCTTTGATTTGTAAACAAGTAATGGGGTTAGCCAACCTAGAAATGTTTTCCATTAACCTTTTATATTAACTAGTGAATTTCATAAAGTTATGCACTTTATGTACATTTGTAAGGATAGACCACTCTTGAATAGATTTTATCTTTGATAGATCCATAATAATTCAATATTTATAAATAACATGTCTTAAAGAATTTATTTTAGTTTGAAAAAATACATATCTAGAAATATTCCCATAAAGCCTATGTTGTGTTAGTCCTTACAACATTAAATGCAATTATTGCTCATGTTCAACTACATTTTAGAATATATCAGTATATCATCAAGGGAAATAAGAACAAACCTATCCAAATAACCCTTAAATACACTTTTTATAATTTCATAAAAGTAGAAGGTGTATTTTTCAATACAAAGGGCATTACCATGAACTTATAATGATCATATCAAGTATGAAAAGTTATCTTATGGATGTCTTCTTCCTTAATTATGAGTTGATGGTACCCTGATCTTGGATCAATTATATAAAATATTATTATACCTTTAATGATCAAACAAGTCATCTATCATTGGAAAAGGGTAATGATTCTTGATATGATCTTGTTAAGCATGTGATAGTTAATGTATAGCCTAAGCGTACCATATTTATTCTTTACAAACATAACAGGAGCACCCCAAGAAGATACACATCACCTAATATTTTTGTTGTCCAATAGTTCTTAAAAATCATCCACATTCATATTATATGGATCTTTTGATGTAGATTCAGCCCCCATCATAACATCAATGGTGAAATAAAATTCATGCCTAGGAGGAAGTCTAGGCAAATTTTTAAGAAAAATATCAAAAAATTCATTCAAAAAAGAAAGAATTTGGTAAAAAATTTCCTTATCCAAGGTTGTTTCTTGTATTTGAACAACACAAATTTTATATCATTTTCACATAATCTTTTTCAGGTACAGGGATGAAAGTAACTTTCACACTTTAAGCTTATTAGCACCTTGGATTTTAATAGTTTTTCCCAAGTCATCACAATATTAAACCACTTTATTACCATAATCAAATATGTGTGTGTGTGTGTGTGTGTGTGTGTGTGTGTGTGTGTGTGTGTGTGTGTGTGTGTGTGTGTGTACATATGTATATGTATATGTATATGTATATGTATATGTATATGTATATGTATGTATGTATTATTGCAACCATTTCATTCCTAGAATAAGGTCATAAGACCCCAAAAGTGCTAAAAATAAGTTTACTATAGTTGAGAAAACTCCTAAATGAAGTTCTATTTTTTCTAAGCATTTAAAAATAGGTACCCTTTTCCCTGTACTAAATTAAAACTTCTATCCTTATCTTTAACTAATAGGATTTACTTTAGATTTATAAAAAACATTATAGAAAACAAAAATATCAATTTCACTGGAATCAATTAAAACTAAAACTAAATGTGTGTGTGTGTGTGTGTGTGTGTGTGTGTGTGTGTGTGTGTGTGTGTGTGTGTGTGTGTGTGTGTGTGTGTGTGCATGCAACTATTTCATTCCTAGAATAAGGTCATAAGACCCCAAAAGTGCTAAAAATAAGTTTACTATAGTTTAGAAAACTCCTAAATGAATTTCTATTTGTTCCAAGCATTTAAAAATAGGTACCCTTTTCCTTGTACTAAATTAAAACTTCCATCCTTATCTTAAACTAATGGGATTTGCTTTACATTTATAAAAAACATTATAGAAAACAAAATTATCAATTGCACTGGAATCAATTAAAACTAAAACTGAAAAATTAGCTAGATTATCTTTGATTTAAATATGAGTGGCCTAAAATTTAACATTTTTATATACATAATCACATACACCCTATGATTAGTTGATTTCACCAAATTTAATTTAGGATAGTCCTTTTGGTAGTGATTATCACCACATTCATAGCATATTATGGTCTCTTAAGGTAAAATAGGCACAATGTTTGCCCCTATAGCAAGTAAATTCTAATTTTTTTGAGTTTGATATTTCTTGAATGTCCCAATTTTGGAAGAATTATAAAACTTAAATTTTTATTTTAGCCTTCAAACTTATTAAAAACACTACTCCTTTTAATTTAATTGATTTTCTTTAATTTTTTGGATGTAGGAGAAATATTTTTAGCTTTAGATTATTAATTATTAAGTTTGAAATCATGTCTCCCTTTCTACCAAGACACTTCTTTCTCTTCTACCTTATGAGTAGATTTAATGGTCGCTGTCAAAGTTTTTGGGTTGGTCACATTGATGTCATCCATTAATATTACTAAATGTTGTTACCTGGGTTTCCTCATCATGCATATTGTTCACATGACATAACAAATTCAAGAATTTATTCTCATATTATATTAAAGATATGTTTTCTTACTTTAACAACTAAAAATTTGTTATATTTTTCTCTTTAAAATTAGAACTAAGATACCTCTTTTAAAACTTCCTTCCAAAAATAGGCCAAGTGTCGAAGGTTGGTAACCCTCTAAAGCACAGATGTACTTATACCAAAGTGCTAAAGCTCAAACCAACTAACAAGAAACTACCCTTGCCTTCATATTTGAGGGCATGTTATGCAGATTGAAGTATTTATGTAGGTTAGCCATTAATTTATCAGCTATACCACCTAACTATTCAACTAAAAATTTAGTAGGTGGAAGGTTTTTAAGTTAAAGGCATCTCTTCAATTACTTGATCTCCCACTTGTCTTTCATCTAATTGGGGTAATTATTATTATGGAACACCCTCAAGATTATTCATCCTACATTCTTAGGCTTTCAACTTACTTTGGAAGGCATTCAAATTAGTTAATATACCTTTAAGAACTTCATCTTAAATAGGTGTGGGATTCTCTCTAGTAGTATTTACATTGGGTTCTCGCACATTAATACGATCATTATTAACATGTGGTTCTTCTTTACCAAGGTTAAGTTTTTGGGTTCCATGACCTCTACCTCTTCCCTTAGTTCTTCCTCTATCTCTACTTTTACTAGGATTGTCAATTGTCAGGTTATTTTCATCATCTAACCCACCTGATCTAGTTCTCAACATTTTAAGATAAAATAAACCAACAACTTAGGTAGGTAAAAGTAGTAAATTTATTTGTCAAAGTTCTCTACAGCACATAACTTGGGTTCTGATACCAAAATATAATAACTCATTTTTTTAAAATCTGTTTCAAATTAATCAACACTATTTCAACATAACGGAAGGAAAAATATTTCCTATAAAGTGTGATCAATTCCATAATTGTATTATACCAAACAAAAATATCTATCTAAGGTTATAAATTCCTAATTATACTATTAAGAAGTTAATTTAACCAATCAATTATAATATTAGGGTGTACTAGTGTACTAAATATACATTCATATACTCAAATCTAATTCCTAAAACTATGGCATTCTTAAAAGGATCAATACCAACTTTTAGCCTTCATTGAATGCCTATAATTGACATAAAACAATATACACTATGACTATGTAGATAAGCTAAACTCTAAGGTTATAATTCAAACCTCAAGAAGATTCAAAACAAGCCAAGGTATACATAATTCAATTCAAAATAAAATAATCATCATACCAATCTTATGTATTTAATGATTTACATAATTATGTGAATATCAAGACTTGAGCCTCTACTTTATTTTCAAGAGTAAGACAATGTAATTTGTTTGACATCCTTTCATAAATACATGTTATATAAAGTCTATTTCCATCAATTAGGGCTACCTGATTTTGTCATCATGACTTGTGCTAGGATCATTACTCTCATTTATTTACAATGATAACATTAAATGAATTTGTTAAGAGGATCTGAATTAGGCAAAAGTACGTTATTGATTCTTATTATTGATGAACAATAACACATACATAGATATTACGTCAATTATAATCACCTCCAATTTGAACTATGAACAATAATTAAATCCATAATATTTTTCTTAAGTGTATGAATTTGATCATCTCACATAATCATATAGTAATAACTTACTATAGATACAATATGTTAGTCATATGGTCTATTTATATAAGGATAAAGAATGAAAAATTGTCGATAATTGTTTAATACTTTAACATGTTATTTATTTTTCAATAAGGATCCTTATGTTTTACATATTGACAACTTAGATAACTTCATTAATTCATTCAATGCCTCAGTTATGTCACTTTAAACATAAATCATCTTGTTATAACATATTCAATTAACTTATCCTTTTAGTTAATGAAAAGTAAGGCCATACAAACTCTTCTTATTTACTAGAACAATTTACCAATTTCCTTCTTCATCATTAGTGACTTATTAAAATAACTAGGCATAAAAATTATACAAGAGTGTAAGGCATATCATCTAAACATAAAGAATTATTATAAAGATTGATAATTATTTTTTATTATATATGGTAAAAACCATGTTTTAGAGGGTCATGTAACCCTTTACAAAATATAAAAACATTTAATCTTGAATGAGATTCCAAAAATAGCAGCCAATGGAGATTGATAAGTACTCATTTACCATAAAATTGGTTAATAATACCAACTAACATTATCATGAGTTTTAATGAGCTTGTTACAACTAGTATTCATGTTATGTTTCAATCTTAAACTTGATTAATAATTATAAATACAAATATCAAAACAAGTTTTGGCTAAATCTACAACTCTTGAACTCTCATGCTCAATCCCAAAAATATTTATAACTTCTTTTTATTGAACTCAAGAGAATTGAATTTAATATTCACACTTTCATTGTCTCAATCTATGGCTTAGAATAATCCTTCATAATTAAAACCTTATACAATATATAAAACATTACTTCTTTCTATTATGTTATGAATACCAAATTGAAAGGATTAAAACATAATACTTATAGTTTATATAAGTTACTTTTTAGAACTACAATGCTCTAAAATATAATAATCAACCAAATAGTGCCTTGTCAACATATTAGATTAGTCTTTCATTCCTTAATGAAAATAACAAGAGAATGGCACTTCTTAGAATTCAACATTAGAGTACTAATTATATTCTTTTTAAACACATAAGAATTATTTATTATATCCAAATCAAACAATAAGACCACCTTTCCAAATATGACATATAAATATATATTTGAACATGAGTTTAAATGATCAAAATTAAAAGATCACATCTCTGTTGAATAACCATTCTTTTACATTGGTACTTACAAGAAAAAATAAATCAACATATATGTCCATATAATAGCAAAAATAAAATAATGTTACAAACACTTCATAACTAGACAACATAGCTTCTTATTGTCTTCAACTTCGAATATCCAATTCAATATACTTAATGAATATGTCTATACAAAGAATTATAATTAATATCATATAATGAGGCATTGATTTATATCATGTTTTTACACTAAATAACCACATAATAGTAAATATAATTACATGAATAAACAAATCACTCAAATCATCTTCTAAAGAGTAACATGCAAACACTCCACTCATCCTACTCAATGAGCCTGCCATCAATCTCTTTAGACCACCCCATCCATCACTTGGATATGGATTTCAACAACAGGGTTTATATAAGGGTGAATCAATAATAGAGATTCTAAGTTTTGTAAACCAAGAACATAAAATAATGATAAGATTTGACTTAAATATAATGTATAAAAGGAATAACTCATGATTGCTATTAGTAATATCATTTAACCTAAGAATAGATCCATTTGACTTCCTCAAATTAAATAATGATTATTTAATCTATTGACTTCAAATGAGATACACATGTGAATATGCCATATAGGTATTTATTAATAAATAGAACTAAATATATGCATAACCACTTTGTTTCTCCACCATTATCCTTCAAAATTAATATACATCAACACTTTAAATTGTATTGACACTCAAAAGAGGCATGACATCAAAAATATTCATCAAAATATATACAAAATGGAAAAGAATCCAACTCATAATTTTCATAAAACCATCATAAAATTAAATAAGATTCCAATAGCATACAAACTCATATTTAACTTCCATGAGACCTTATGATCATGTAAGGTCATTCAAGACAACATAGGTTTACCAAAACCCTATCAATAATATAAAATAAACATATAAACCATTTCACAACTGCATTAAATTTTTTACATAACCACATTATATAATATTCCACAAAAACAAGTCAAATTGTAAATGACACACAAATAACTCGAGCCCATTACTTAAAAAATGATGGTAATAACCTATTTAGTACCCAAATCTAACAACTTAACTAAAATTACTTTTATAATGCATTCAAACATAGCCACAATAATAGTCAATAGAAAATAAAATACATAGTCGAGTACCCAAACCATACTTCAATCCATAAATAAAATAAACCCAAAACATTCACATTTGAGTATATTTGACTATACATCAAACTTTAGATTATGGGTTTGTAGTGAAGTCTGTAGACTTCATAATAAACCTATAATGGTTCATTATTTATTTTGGTTATACCCCATTTCAATATAACATCGAATAACTATTGTATTATACTCCAAATCAAATAAAAATGAAACCACTTGTTGAATTAACTCCCAATTCAAAAATATATTATGGCTTCTTGAAAAAAATAATAATCCTTTTTTCCTTTTTGTACCTAGCCAATCACTTACAAAATCTACTAACTACCATTAAATCCCATAATGGTATTGTATTATAACTATGAATAACTAATAATATGACTAAATAAACCAAAAAAAATCAATATAAAAATGTAACTAGTAGTCAAAAATAGGTCCTACAAGGTCTTTAATGGCCTTTACCAAAAAAATTGGTAGATTTCAACTAGTGTTTGGTTGACTGAGCTCAACACATAACCAAATTACCAAGAAAAAATAATTTGAAGCTACTTAATAAGATGACCTTAAAATTTGGGTCATCATGACCTAATTTCTAATGAAGTCAAAGCCAACATTTGAAATGCCATAATTTAAAGGAAAATAAAACTAATGAAGACCCCATGGCCTATTCAAGGTCCCCTCCTCAAGCTTACACAATCAAGTCACCAAATGGTTAAAACACCAAGTCAAAACCATAAAACATTCATAATAAAACAAACTAGCTCCAAGCACCCAATAAAATCTAATGCACATGTTCCTAACATAGACCGAAGTTCAAGCTTCACGTAATCTCTTGATTTCCAAACAAGCCATATAAATCAAATCTAAGTTTGTGATTGTTCCACTCAATGTCAAAGCAAAATAATAACATGAAATTTAGTACCAAATCATTCATAAAGAAAGTCAAATTAGTAAATAAGAATATATTCAAAAATTGAAATAAAACCATTTTTCACATCGACAAACTGAATAAGCAAATAAAATAGTCAAGAATGGCTTAGTAAAAATGAAGCTCAAAATCTCATGGCTTGAAAGATCACTAGCTCATGTTTACCCTTATGTACCCTCTATTGTTGATCACTAAATCCAACCTAGCTCATTTTCCTTTTTGATTTTCATGCAATCATTAGAATGATACATCAACAATATTTAAATGGAAAATAATTTATCAAATATGACAAGAAATTTCAATTTGAGTTATAGATGTGAAATAGAGCATGCAAACTGAGGTCTTGACACATTAGTCTAAAGAAAATATCTATGAAATTTTGTAATCTTATTATAGGTTTCCTTAAATAGATCCCAGTAGTAGTAGTAGTAGTAGTAGTAGTAGTAGTAGTAGTAGTAGTAGTAGTAGTAGTAGTAGTAGTAGTAGTAGTAGTAGCAGTAGTAGTAGTAGTAATAGTAGTAGTAGTCATGAGTGGTAAAAATAATTTTAGTGTAGATTTTAAACTTTCATACCAGAAATAGAAGCTTGGTAATCTAGCAGTAAATTTTATTTTCAACTCTATTTAACACATATTAGCATAACTCGAAGGGGGAGCAATCATAGGTAAAGTCAATGCCTAATAATTTTAATCTTTCCCCTTTATGGATCCATTTACATTAGAAATCCTTTATCTAAATTGGATACTTTATTGAAAGCATCAAATTTTGATTCATTTAAAATTTGAACTAGAAGATTTGTACAAAAAATGTTGAGGCATATCATAACTTATTTGAAAGAAGATTCATTTCCTGCACTTGAGTGAAGAAATAACCATTTGTAAAGTGGTGAAAAATATGTTTAATCTTTATATTGAGAATAAAAATTTATCTGATAATAACTTGTTCACCTTTTTAGGCAAGAAGATATCAAAAATATTTTGCAACTAAGACATGAAATTTTGGAGCAAGAAATCATCCTATCTAATAGACTAAAAGAGACAAATCTCTCAAATTTGTGGTAGTTAACAGCTAAACAATCCAAGGATAAAATAAGTTATAAACCCTAAATCCTTTTACATGGAAAGGATGAAGGTCCATTAAATATGGTCATAGGTTTTTTTAAAATCAAATTTTAGAAGTAAATTATATTTTGAGAGGCATGGACCCATTCCATACATTTCTAAAATATATGTATGCTATCTAAGATGTATGCACATTCTCATTTTTTAAAATTGTAGGAAGGACTATAAGCAGATCTATATGTATTTATTGATTATTTTATAAGTGACATTCAACTGGGTGATGGGCCTCCAACTAGTAATAAACTTTGGATCTCCTACTTTAGGTATATTTTCTAATATTTTATTGATTAATACTCTTCCATAAATATTTTGTGTAGAGATTCATAGTAAACTTGAACCAATTCTAGTCTAACAAATTTCCATAAGGCTTTATAAAATTCACAAGGGAAATCATCCACTAGGGGTGCTTTAGCATTGGCCTTATTTTACACTGTTGAAAACAACTCATTTAGAGAAAGAATAGCATCATAAATCCATTGAGGAAAAGGGATTGTACTTAAAGTAACCAAATCCACACATTCTTTAAATTCATGAGGCTATTCCATAATATCTTCTAGTGCTTGAATTACCAATTTATAATGCTCTAGAAAGGTTGAGGAAATTTCAAGAAGATTAGTATGATGGCCATTAGCAATTTTGATGGTTTTGATCTGATCTTTTACTTAATTTACACTTAAATATTTGAAAAATAATTAAATTTTATATCACCCTTTTTTAACCAATGTAAACATGATTGTACATATTAGCACCTTTGATAGTATGGCATTATGCAATTTTAATTTTGTGTTTAAAGTTAACAACCATAATTTGCAATTCAGTATTGAATGGGATTTTCTCAAGATCCATAGTAATATTATGAGTTTATTTGACCAAAGATCCAATAAGCCACTTTTGAACCCTATCCACTTGTTTTCCTTAGTACCTTAGAAAGGAGTTAATCGAGTGATCACATCATTCCTTGACTTGATCCAATTAGTAGCATGAGGTGGGTTTAGCTCTAGATTCTAAACTCAAGATACAAGTCAAATGATGCCCTCATTATTGAGGAATTAGTTATTCATGAAAACATAATAATGATGTGTTTTCTATATGCCACCTCCCCACTCTATCTATAAAGTGATGGTGTTGTGGTCAGAGAGAATAATATCTATTTGGACAATGTAAATTTTATCACCATAAATATGGAAAGTGAACATGTATTTCGCAATGACCATAACATGCTCAATTCTTTTTTAAATGTGATTAGAGTTAGCCAAAAATGTAAACCAGGTAAACTAATAGTTTGGGTTAATGACCTTAGCCAAAAGATAGGGTTTGACAGCCCCCAATGGTTAGACCACATAAACCTTTTGAGAACACAACTAGAGTTGGCCTGAAAGTTAGACCAATTTAAGCAATAAGTTGGGCTTAATAACCTCAAGTGAAAAATTGGGTTTGAAAACCAAATATGGTTTTTAAAATAAAACTTGAATTTCATGTTACCCAATAAATCATAACATCAATATAACACATTCACTATCTTTAGGTGACTCAATCATATTCAAGGCATTGTAGATGAGCAAGCTAGAAAAAATTAAGTTATTGATAAAATATCACCATAATTATGTTGTTTTTAGGACACCATTAAGTTCATAAAGATTAATGAGCCTATTGAATAGCCATCAATATCAAAGCTTACTCATATGAGATGATGCAATATGTCTGTAAGGAAATTATTAAAGGAAAAAAATTTGATCAAATAAATATACTAGCACCATCACATCCATCCTCATGGGAGGTGGAACATTATATCACATCTAACTAGGTACACTTTAGATAAGTTTGGATAAGAAAACTTGCAACCTTAACTTAATGCAAAAAAAACATATCAAAGGTGCTAAGCCACTCACATTAGAATTTTTAAGAGATTTTTATAAAATTGTATGCATTCCATGAGATAATATTCATGAGGAGGAATCACAAATGTTTAATTCTCATTTTCATATGTATGCCCTTCTTTTGTGTCCAAATATGAAAACATGTTGCTTAAAAGAGGATATTGGTTTTGTAAGATAAAATATTCCTATTAATTAAAACAACATTTGTTCTCATTATCTTCCATTAATGAGTCACCACCACCATAAGGTAGTTATGTGATCACTTGGATGTTTGGAGGATATATGAAGAAGTTCCAACACTTAAAGTAATAATTTACATAGAATTAACCAAAGAAATTTGTCTCTGAGGAATAACTTGGGGAGTTTGGCTCTTCACAATATGATTAGGAAGACAAGGGTTATCCTCAACCTTTATGACTTTTTATTTTTGTTTTATTGGGGATTGTACTCAAAATTTAATGTTTAGTGAAATAAATATAAGTATATAAGAGCAAACGCATTTATCTATCACTTCCTCTATGGAAATCATTGGGGAAAATCTAGTGTAGATGAGTGGTAGTAAGAGGAAGCAAATCCCTTCACCATGTGAATAAAAAAAAATGAAATGAAGGAGAAGGAGGTGAAATATAATGTGAGTAAATAATATATTATTGTAAAATAATGAAACAAGAAGGAAGACGACAAATACAAATGTATAGCTGGCAAAGTAACAATCCATGAGATAGGGTATGAAAGCTCTGCAAAGAAAGACAATGGGGTAGAGGGAAAATCATATAGTGCATTGGGGGTGATGGGAGCAATCCTATCCCATTAAATGACACCATGATAACATGCTAGATATTTTAATGCAAAGCTGACCAAACATAATAAATTAACTTCTAATATCATGGTACCACCCACTCTCCTAAAATCCACATGAAGAAGACACATTACAGGAGTTGAGACTGATACTGAAAGAAAATATTGCAGATAATTTGTTCAATAATTCTAGTTCATATTGGATGGCCATGTTTTTAAGTTTGTAATAAGGAATAAAATAGACACTAAAATACCTCACTTCTATTAGCATAGTTATATTACATTGTTTAATCCAATAGACAGTTACATTGTTTTGTATTAGCGTAGATTAGCTTTGTTAGTTGTTGGCAATTACGTAGTAGTTGTGTAACAGTTAGAGAATTACGATTTGAGATAACTGATTTTTGTACTGTATAAATTCACCCTTTTGCTCATCAATGAAATCATCAAAAGCATTCGCTACTTCATTATGGTATCAGAGAACTTGTCCTGATAGACGCAGTAATCCGTTGAAGTCTAGTGACGTGCAGCATTGAGCAATGAAGGATACAGCAGAAGCATTGCCCGTGCCAAGTCGGTAGCATAGAAGATGTGGAGCGGAGGAAGTGTAGTGAATTCAACCCTACAGATAATTCAAAAGAAGTGGCGCCTGAATATCTAAGGTCTGAAGATACCTGGCAGCAGCTGTAGAAATTAGTCAATGCAAACCTACGACCTGTGCAGCGTAACAAATCCAAGAGCGATTGAAGAAGCTTACGCAGTGAAGTACAAACCATGCAATCCAGCCAAGAGAACTTAGTTGGTCTGTTGAAGTGGACGGAAACATGAGTACATCTGGTGTATAAATGCCTGCCTGGTGAAAAGACACCTGCCTAGCGTATAGATGCCTCCTTGGCCAATGCAAAGGATGCCTTTATCTGGTGGATGCGATCAATGCCACACGTAGTAGAAACGTGAAATGTCTGAAGGCCAAACCATGGAAGTAGTCTGATCGATGCACAACACAGGAAGTAGACCAGATCAGTCTAATCGAAGCATTCCATTGGTTTCATCTGACCAAGCGGCCAAGAAGCGTACTGTTCGTAGAATCGCTATAAGAGTTTGTTGACGTTTTCAAGGTACATTTTTTTATAGAATTTCAAAGCAATAAATACCACTTTGTTATCTTTGTGAGATCTTGTAGTAAATAAATAAATAAATAAAATGTCTACACCCAAACTCTTCTTGTTTGGCATCCAACTCCTTAAAGAGTCAAATTTTACCACGTGAAAAATGAAGATGCGAATGTTTCTTCAATTTGAAGAATTATGGGGCATCGTCACTAGTGTAGTGCCACAACTTGCTGGTTTGATGAGCAAACTAAATATGACAAGTCAAATACAAAATCCCTGGTGTTGATCACATTCAGTATCACCAATGAGGTTCAACCTTATATTTAGGGTGCGTCAACATTGAAAAAGGCTTGGGAGATTCTATCCACCATATACGAGGTGAAGAATCAGATGAAGATACTCCATCTCCAGTCCAAGATTCATACTTATAGTGTGAAATATGGCAAGAAAATTGAGGAATTCTTACATTGGGTAATATAACTATGATCACAATTGATTGCGCTTGGAGAAAAGATGAGGACAAGATGTTGGTTTCAATCACATTGAGATCTCTCCCCTCTCAATTCTACACATTCATCACTACACTGAATATAATAAAGCAAGCAGTGTCTTTCAAAAAACTGGGGAATTTACTTCAACAAGAAGAATCTATCCAGTCCGTGCAAGAAGAGTTTAAATATAAAGCCCTAATTTCAAATCAACATGGTTCAAAGTTGTAATGTCCCCTTTTCAGGTGACATCTTTAGACTTGATGATTAGCCTATTATGTGACCTTCGTACACTGATAGGATGAATAGAGGGTCATGATGGAGCTTGGCTTGGCTTCGATTAGCAGAATTCTTACAGTTGGCTTTCATTCGGGTTCTTTCAGACATGTTTGCCTGAGCTCCTATTATTTAGGGACTTCTGACATGCAGCGGAGCATCCTTATTTTGGCATGATCATGTGCAGAATCACTCCCTGATTCATCAGCTTCAGACAGTTTGAGGATCCGACATATATTGAGGGAGATATTAATATTTGATTGATTTAATCAAATATTAATTATTTGGCCTATTTTTAATTAAGAAACCCTAATTAGGGCAAGCACATCTTTTTGAGGGTATAAGGGTTTCTCATGGAGGCCATTATTGATGAATTGATTATTGATTTTGCTATTGAAGAATTCTTCTGTGAAGACTGAGCCAAGGGTTCCAAGATTCCATCTGCATTGGAGAACGTCCACTCTTCAGTGTGTGCGATTCAGAGGCTATGAAATACCAGCTGATCTATTGCCGATTTGAGAGATAGCTTCATACAGAAGTTATCACAGAGGTTTACAGAGTTGAGAGGTGACTTCATACAGAGGTTGTCACAGAGCTTTCCAGGGATTTATTTTTATTAGGTTTTTGATTCAATAAGTTATACAGATAGAGATCTTCTGTATTAGAGTCATATATCTTGAGATCAAGGGCCCAACAAACAGGGTGTACTTTATTGGCAGTCGTACGAAGTCCATACAAATCCGTACAAATTCGCACAAAGACCGACATCGGCAGGCAGAGATCCATAGCGACCGACATCGGCCGACCTATCACCGACGTCAGCAGGTTAAGGACCCCAGTCGACCGATGACGGTAGTATAACCAACGTCGGTGACTGTGTTTTTGACACAGCAAGCTGAGATGTGCCAGATTCAGGTTTTATTCCCAGTTTGCGGGATACTCAGGTTTTTAAGACCGTATTTGAATATTATTTTATATGCATGACAGAGGATATCTATTGTAATCATCTGGATGAATAATAAGATTAGTGATTTGGCAGTTAAGAGATTTACTGTGGTTTATTTGTTTATTTGAATTTATTTTGTGAAAATCGTATCTTTGTTCAGAGCTTTTGTCTTTCTATATTCCCTATTTGAAGGGGATATTACAGTGGTATCAGAGCTTTTGTTTTGATATTCGAAGGGATATTACAGTGGTATCAGAGCTTTTGGATTTCTATATTCCCTATTTGAAGGGGATATTACAGTGGTATCAGAGCCAAATTCTATAATATCCCCAACCAAATAGGGAATATAGCAATACAAAAGCTCTGATACCACTATAATATCCCCTTCAAATAGAGAATATAGAAATCCAAAAGCTCTGATACCACTGTAATATCCCCTTCAAATAGGGAATATAGAAAGACAAAAGCTCTGAACAAAGATACGATTTTCACAAAATAAATTCAAATAAACAAATAAACCACAGTAAATCTCTTAACTGCCAAATCACTAATCTTATTATTCATCCAGATGATTACAATAGATATCCTCTGTCATGCATATAAAATAATATTCAAATACGGTCTTAAAAACTTGAGTATCCCACAAACTAGGAATAAAACCTGAGTATCAGAGCTTTTATATTGCTATATTCCCTATTTGGTTGGGGATATTATAGTGGTATCAAAGCTTTATGTGTTTCTATATTCCCTATTTGAAGGGGATATCACAGTGGTATCAGAGCTAAATCCTGCCATCCTGTTGGGCAAACCAGAGCCAAATTCCTACCATCTTGTTGGGCAAACCAGAGCCAAATTCCTGCCAACCTGTTGGGTGGTATCATGAGTTACAGACGTGAGGGTAGCCCACCCAGGGGCCATAGGCATAATGATGATCAGGACATCAGAGAAGTCTACCATGAGATGACACAGGCACTACAGGCACTCACTACTATGGTAGAGAGGATGAACACACCTGTTTGATAGAATGGGGAGCAAGGGGATAACAGGAGTGCTATTGTTAATCAGAGACTATGGCTGACCCATTCCAGGATAGTTGATAGGCCTACACGGCCTACGTTTGTTAAGAATGATTTAAAGGCCAACCCAGCAACACCACCTTTGGATCGAGAGGCTCTTAACGTTTTACACAGGAAAAAGCTTTGCTTATACTACATGCCAATCATGATTGTCCTTTGAGGCCTAAGGGCAAGGAAAATTGGGTAATATGGGCAAGCATATTGTGAGGATTCAAAATCAAGAGATTTCAAACAGTAGGATAGTTCTGAGGAGTCAGAGATAGAGGCTTCAGAGCCTAAGATAGAGGCAATGAAGGTGGCTCACCAAGATTCTGAGAGACATGTGGATGAGCTTAGTCATGAGGATTTGGACTCTCAGTTAGTTGCAGAGGATGAGGGAGCTGGAGATTGTGGTGATGAGCTAGTTTCAGTAGCAACTTCTTCAGAGTTAGATGACGATGAGTCTGATGCTTGCATTCAGAGTGTGGAGTTATACTCAGAGATCAGTTTTGATGTTGGTGAGCCAACAGTTGGTTTGGTTCTTATTTGTGATACTACTCCTTTGGAGGTGTTTTTAGAGGTAGTAGTTGGTTCGGGCTTGGTTAGTGATCAGTTGCAGTTAGTTTCTTTTGGATTGCAGTATGAGCCACTGATCGAAGTGGTGCCTTCTATCGACCTTACACTATAAGTGTTTGTCATCAGTTATGGGATGAGAGTTGTGATAGTCATGACATGGTGATAGGTGTTGCGATTGACAGTTTGTTGGTGCATGACTTACATCAGAGATATGTTGATCATAGTAGAGGTACAGTGTGTGGATTATCCACACTTGGTGTAGTTCCATTTGGGAGTTGTTGTAGAGTTGGAGTGTGCCTTCCGCATAGCATGGTGGAATGTGTACCTGGTATTTGTGATTTTAGAGATTGGTTGAGTTGCATTAACCAGTTTGATTATGGATTTCTCTTTGTTCTACTTCAGATGATATTGCAGGAGCTTGCATTGATTAACAGCAGTGCAGAGCATAACTACATTTGGGATCCAGGTGGATCGAGTGGTTCATTATTCTGAGATTACTTGGGGATAAGCAATTTCAGGAGGGGCAGATTGTAATGTCCCATTTTCAAGTGACATCTTCAGACTTGATGATTAGCCTATTATGCGACCTTCGTAGGTTGATAGGATGAATAGAGGGTCATGATGGAGCTTGGCTTGGCTTCAATTAGCAGAATTCTTACAGTTGGCTTTCATTCAAGTTCTTTCAGACATGTTTGCCTGAGCTCCTATTATTTAGGGACTTTTGACATGCAATAGAGCATCCTTATTTTGGCATGATCATGTGCAGAATCACTCCTTGATTCACCAGCTTCAAACGGTTCGAAGATTCGACATATATTGAGGGAGATATTAATATTTGATTGATTTAATCAAATATTAATTATTTGGCCTATTTTTAATTAAGAAACCCTAATTCTAATTTAATAAAACCCTAATTAGGGCAAGCACATCTTTTTGAGGGTATAAGGGTTTCTCATGGAGGCCATTATTGATGAATTGATTATTGATTTTGATATTGAAGAATTCTTCTGTGAAGACTGAGCCAAGGGTTCCAGGATTCCATCTACATTGGAGAACGTCCACTCTTCAGTGTGTGTGATTCAGAGGCTATGAAATACTATCTGATCTATTGCCAATTTGAGAGATAGCTTCATACAAAAGTTATCACAAAGGTTTACAGAGTTGAGAGGCGACTTCATACAGAAGTTGTCACAGATCTTTCCAGGTATTTATTTTTATTAGGTTTTTGATTCAATAAGTTATACAGATAGAGATCTTTTGTATTAGAGTCATATATCTTGAGATCAGGGGCCCAACAAATAGGGAGTACTTTATTGGCAGCCGTACGAAGTCCGTATAGATTCGTACAGAGACCGACATCGGCAGGCAGAGATCCACAGTGACCGACATCGACTAACCTATCACTGACGTCGGTAGGTTAACGACCCTAATCAACCGATGACGGTAGTATAACCGACGTCGGCAACTATGTTTTTGACACAGCAGGCCGAGACGTGCCAGATTCAGGTTTTATTCCCAGTTTACGGGATACTCAGGTTTTTAAGACCGTATTTGAATATTATTTTATATGCATGACAGAGGATATCTATTGTAATCATCTGGATGAATAATAAGATTAGTGATTTGGCAGTTAAGAGATTTACTGTGGTTTATTTTTTTATTTGAATTTATTTTGTAAAAATTGTATCTTTGTTCAGAGCTTTTGTCTTTCTATATTCCCTATTTGAAGGGGATATTACAGTGGTATTAGAGCTTTTGTTTCGATATCCGAAGGGATATTACAGTGGTAGCAGAGCTTTTGGATTTCTATATTCCCTATTTGAAGGGGATATTATAGTGGTATCAAAGCTTTTGTATTGTTATATTCCCTATTTGGTTGGGGATGTTACAAAAGTTATTGAATGGACCACCAAATCAAACACAACAACAACATAAATATGAGAAGGCAAAAATATGGTGTCATATTTACCACACCAATATGCATGATAGTGATGGTTTCTAGTATAATTCCTTGACACAAGGCTCATCCAATCAAGAGGGCGCATTCAGTATAACTGGTTCACATAAATCCAAGAGACGTCCTTGATAGTAGAAGTAACATAGACATGTAATGGCATAACATCAATAGGATGATGAATCTAAAGAGGAGGTACCCATAAAATTAGATTTTAGTAGTAATGCATATAAAGGCATAGTTCTTATCTCCCAAACCTCATCACACACAAGCAAAGTTTGGTTGATCAACTCTAGTGCTAGCAAGCATATGACAAGATACAAGGAAATGTTTGATTCTTTGATGACTCAACCCACTAGAGATCGAGTTTGAATTATAGATGCAAAGAGCATGTTGTAGAAGGAATTAGCACTTAGCATTGTTACCATTCCTCTTGGGACACAAACATGTACTCTCACAAAGGTATTGTATGTCCTTGGCTTGATAACAAATCTCTTGTCTATAATTCAGCTCTTGAATCATAAGGTTGAGGTGGAGTCCATGATCAAGAATGGCACAAAATCATGTCTCCTCTCATGATAAGGTCAGGTCATTGCTAGAGCTTTTTTGAAGGATCGATTATTTGCCTTTGATGTATTTTCATCTGATGTTATTGCTCTCTCTACCTCTATGGCATAATCTACAACATTGTGGCATTATCGATATGGGCACCTTTCTTCTAGTTATTTGCAACAACTCAACTCTAAGGCCATGGTCCATAGGCTTCCTTAGTCATTTCATTCTTTGTCTATATGCCCCAGATGCCTTGTCAACAAACAACATAGGGTTTTATTTCTAGTCGAGATCCTCACAAGCCAAATATCATCTCAATGTGGTACATACCAATCTATGTGGACCCATGCCTACTTATTTCTAAGGATTCAAGTTTTTTTAGTCATTTGTTTATTATTTCTCTTGCAAGACATCGGTCTTCTTTCTCATGAAGAGTGAATCCTTAACTCATTTAAGGTTTTCTACTAGTTTGTTTTCACCTAGTTAGGGAGGCCTCTTCAACTCCTCCACTTAGATTGAGGGGGGAATTGACATCAAAGGAATTATTGGCATTCTTAAAGCAACACAGCATTAAATAACACCTAAGTACTCCCTGTAATCCTGAACAAGATGGAATAATATAGTGGCACAATCATTCAATCATGGAGATGGCTCATTACATGTTTTCTACTATGAAGTTGGATGCACCATTTCGGGTAGAAGCAATTCAGACAACTTTATATCTTCTCAATAGGGCACCTATAAAGATCTTTCAAGATAAGATGCTAGAATAGGAATGGAGTGGTCATAAACCTTTGATCTCTCATCATAGAGTATTTGGTTGTACATCTTATATGCATGTGCCTAATAAAAAGAGGAAAAATATCAAACCAAAGACACTCCAGTTCCTTCTATTAGGGTATAATACTACCTCAAAAGCTTATCATCTCGTGAATCTTGAGACAAAAAATATTTATGAAAGTTGAAATGTGGTTTGTGATGAATCATCATTTGACTCATTATCACAAAAGGAGTCAGAAGATACCACCTCTCATAGATTATTCCCATAGCTAGATGATGAGAATGAAGAATCTTCTCGCAAATAAGGTGAGTTATAAGAAAAATTATTTGTTGATCTTGGAAATACATAATATAATTCTTCATCGAATCAACAACATCATTGACATCCAAAATGGGTAGAAAGCACCATCAAGGACTCACACCTGAATTATAATCTAGATACTTCATCAGGAATTCAAACCAAAAGATATGTGAGACATGAAGTTAATCTCACACTGATGAGTTCAATAGTTGACAACACTAAACCAAAGATAGTTCGAGAGGTTTTATGTCAACCTCAGTGGAAGAAGGCCATGGATGCTAAATATGATGCATTCATTAAAAATAAGACCTGGGAACTTGTTGATCTGCCTAGAGAAAATAAATCCATTGGCTACAAGTGGATTTTTAAGATAAAATAAAAGATAGATAGATCCATCAACAAATACAAAGCATGACTTCTTGTAAAGGGATATGCTTAGTAAGAAAAAATCAATTATGAGGAAACATTTGCACCCACTGCTAAGATCAAGACCATCAAAGTTGTTTTTGCACTCATAACACAAAATGGATGGAAGCTTCAACAAATGGATGTGAAAAGTGCATTCTTGAATGGTGATCTCAAAGAATAAGTGTACATGACCCAACCAAAAGGCTTCATTGAATAAAAACATCCACATAAGGTATGTCATCTAATTAAGTTATTTTATGGACTTAAGTAAGCACCAAGGGCATGGTACATTAAGATTGATGATCATCTATTGCATCATAGATTCATTTGTAGCCCCTTAGATACAAATTTATATATCAAGAAGGTAGGCATAGAGATTATCATTATTATTTTACATGTAGATGATCTCGTGATCATAGGAAGTTCATATGATCTTTTTTAAGAAGTAAAGAATGACTTGAAAAAATCCTTTGACATGATAGACTTGGGGCTACTTCATTATTGCCTTGGCTGGGAGATATGTCTAAAGAAGAATCATATTTTTATTTCACATATGAAATATACCAAGATGTTCCTTGATAAATATGAGATGATATATTGTAAACCAATGTCAACTCTGATGGAGAAAGGTTTGCAACTATCTATATTTTAGGAGTCACCTCAAGTAGATGAAACTCACTACAGGCAACTTGTTGGGAGTTGCATTTACTTGACATATACCAGACCAGACATATGTTTTATTGTCAACTATCTTTCAAGATTTATGCAAGAGGCAAAGAAGTGTCATTAGGTTGTAGTGAAGGATGTTTTGAGATATGTCTAAGGCAAAGTTGATTATGGTCTAGAATACAAGAATAACTCAAATTTCTTCTTACAATGTTACACAAACATGAACTATGTTAAATCTGTTGATGACAAGAAATCAACTTCAGGTTGTATTTTTCATCTCAAATCTAGATTAGTTTTTTGGATTAATAAGAATCAATTTATAGTTTCTCTCTCATCCATAAAATTATAATATCATGAAACATGAGGAGTAGTGTGCAAAGTAATTTGGTTACGTCACATTCTATTTGACATAAGCATTTTTGAATATCAACTACCAATCCTTTTCTATGACAATTAGGGTGTGATAAAACTTGTTAAGAATATATTATTTCATGGGAGTACCAAACACATTGAGGTCCAGTGCCACTATATTCAAGAATAAGTATTGAGCCACCACATTCAGCTCTAGTACTGCCCAACAGATTCATAAGTAGCACATATACTCACCAAGTCACTTGGAAAGGTGAAATTTGATCTATTTTGGGCATATATTTGTAAAAATAATTTAATAGAGGGGGTAATGTTATCATAGTTATATTACATTATTTAAGCTGATAGGCAGTTACATTATTTTGTATTATCGTTGATTAGCTTTATTAGTTGTTGATAGTTACGTAGTAGTTGCATAATAGTTAGAGTATTATAGTTTGAGATAATCAATTTTTGTATTGTATAAATTCACCCTTCTACTCGTTAATGAAATCATCAAAAGCAATTGCTCCTTCAACTTCCATAAGACTAAAATTTAACCTAGATGTCACTCTATCAATTGAGTGCTAGTTGAAGGACACAGTGGAAAACTTTATTAGTCATGTTGGAGTTGTGGGTAAGTAATAAATCAGGGTATAATTCATTGTGGCATATGAGGTGGAAATTTTATTACTTATCCTACATGTGAAGATCCTTAGAAATAAATGGAGGATGATATCACATTCTTTGCATACTCCACTAGTTGGTCTATATTTACTAAACAAAATAAGGATTTGGATGTTTTGTAGAGACAAATTAGTGAATCATTTACCAACTATGATGCTAGTAAAATACCCACTACAAAAGAGTGGAAGAAGTTACTAGGATTTGGAGATGAATTCAATAAGAATCATGTAGATAGGGTTATTATCTTTGAATAAATGGATGGTTATGGTACATTGACAAGTAACTAGATGGATAAAATTAAGGAAAATACCATGGAAAATGAAGACTACTTTAAGACCTTAGAATCTACACTAATTCCATGAGATATAGTAAAATCAGTTGAGGAAAACACTACCTTGAAACATAAAATTTAGATAGTTAAGTTTCTACTATTGAATTAGGATACCTTCTCCAAAACCATGGTAAGTAATATGATAATTAATTACCTAAAGAGGGGTCATCACAGTTGAATGTATCTTGTAATATAAAGGGTGGCATTGTCTAATAAATATAATTGGGCGAGTCAAGAAAATATACTTTGGTTTCTTATGCCATATGTCTAGGTTTTTGGTTATTGGTCATGTTACCCTCCATGGTAAAAGTTTTTACAATTTTGAACATAGCAGTGTAAGGTGAAGAAATTGTATTGTATTGATCTAACCAAGATTCGTCATATATGTCTCATAATAGATACAATGTAATAAAATCCAAGTAAATATTGGAAATATTATTCAATAGAAGATAAACATTTAGAATATCACCATAAAAACTCCAACCTTATCGTAATATCAAAATACATCTCCAGGTTGACTTAATAGAGGATTCTACCTTCCCGAGAAACCTCATAAGTTATAAAACTTTTTTGAAATACAAGGAAAATTTTATGATTAAGAGGAATATCATAAAAGACATGTTTATCAGTTTTTTAGAAGTATCAATTTTGTACATATGTCATAATATTCTTTGAATATATGATAGATTGATATATATTAACATGTGGTGATATAAGTGAATATAAGAGGTGATAAGTGATTATTTAAGGCATAAAAGAGTTTTTTAATAGAGAGATCTAAGGTATAGAGATAAATATCATTATAGAATGTAATGGATGATATATGTATGATTAAAGATAAGATATATTAGGAAGCATGTGTGTAATTTGTATGTGCATGTGTGAATAATTTTATACACACTTAAAATTTTATGAATGCATAAATTAGTTAGGATTAAGCATCAGTACTAACCTCTATGCAATTTTAGATCCAACTTAATTTTTAATAACCCATAGATATGTGTATCTAGTAATAGATTTTATGTTAATAGATTAAAATGCAGACATTTCATGAATAAACATTGATTAGAAACCATAAGTATTAATGGTTTCACCATCTTGGCCTTCAAGCACCACAATTTTTTCTTATTAACTTATGTTACTAACCTTTAGTAAGAAAGTTTGCAAGTACAATGATGAATTTATCGTTATATATGAAATCTTCCTCATTTCCACCATGGGAAGGGATCCACGAATGTGATATCACATAGAGCCAAGGGAAAGAGGGGTTTAACTAGTATTTGAAGCCATGATAAAGGCATTATATGACAAGTATTATTTTTATTGAAAGGATAAGAAACTATGATCCAGAGACTCTTGTGTCTTGAAAACAAAATTAGAGTTACAAGTGGACTATGGTTTGTTTGGGTAACTTAAATAACTATAGATTGGATAATTAGTTGTGGTTTCACCACAACAATGGTCATGGTCAACTTAGGTTTGGTAGTGTGTGCCCTCTTAGTTTAGTTATTCTAATTATTCCATAGAACCACTATTTAATAGTCATCAATAATTCCCATAGGTGGTTGAATTGGCTCAATAATTACTTTAACTAGAGGATTTACATATACCATGAGTAAATAATTCTTGATCTTATGCTCCAATGCATAGCATTAAAAATAATTTTTGGGAAGGTTGTTATAAATCACCCTTTTGGTGAAGCATTTCCCTCCAATCTAAATATTGATGGTCTCATGGATGTCTTGTGCAAGGT
>JARHVA010009534.1:290000-301362 GCA_037957365.1 Torreya grandis
TCATTTATCACATATCATAAAACCCATATACTCTTCTTTCATTCCCATTTATCCTCTTAATTCATGAAATGGAGAGTGAGACTTAGAGTCTTATTTTTTGAGGTCTAGTTTTGCTTGAAGGTCTTTGAAGCTCAATATGAGTCATGCTAAGAAGGTGTCCTAGTATTTGGATAACAAAATAATAATATATATGCCTTTTTCTATCCATTTTAGGTCTTCATCCTAAAATATCTCTTGTAAAATGCCACTTGAGCCAAGGGAGATATTGATGCACACATTAATCACCTCAAAGGTAAGTATTTATATCCTTATTTTATTTCATTTAATTACTTAGTATATATATATGAGATAATTATTGTTATCTTAGATTCATTCTTATGTGTCCTTGTTTATGCTTCTCATTATAATCAATAAGTTGGTATAGTTATATGGTTGCTTATGCTTCCCATTATCAGCTCAAGTTGCATAATCCACTCATGTTTTGACCATTGCACCACTTAAATTTTTATTATTTTAGTATGTTATACTTATATTGGATCTAGGCTACCTTTTTGGTCAATTCCTTGCATGTGGTATCCTTATTATATCCTAGATACACCCTTTTTAATTACCATTTGTATATCATTGATTTACTTTGAGATATAATTAGATCCATACTTTGTATCTTAGGTATATGCTTTATAATATTATACTCTTACCATTGAGTGTGGATTTCACTCTACTAGATTTATGACCAATCCAAGAACTATTTTTTTACCATCAAAGCATACCCAGAATCTATTATTATGACCTTATTTTTATCCTAGTCTATAAAGAGAAAAACTATTTTATTGGTCATAGTAGTCCATGCATACATTTTGGTGAACCCAATGTGAATCTTATCCCACCTTTATTTGGATCATTTTCATGTTTTTTTTTCTTGTTATCATTGCCTTTATCATCATCATACATTTTAGTGATGTATTTTAGCTCAACTGTATCGACCAACTTGATATAGTTTCCTATATTCATAACTGTATCTACCAACATGATATAATTTCTTTATTTTTTAATACTATAATTGGAAACTTGATACAATTATATTGTTTCACCAACTACATCAACCAACCTGATATAATTCATTTTTTACCCTATTTTATTAGCAAGTTCTATAAAGATATTTTTTTCCTAATTTTATCCCTATTATATCAACCAACTTGATACAGTCTATTTTTACCATTCCTCTAAAACCAACTACATTGACCAACTTGTTATAATTTTTTTTCTCTTTTAAAATGTCACATCTTTTTTATCAATCTAAAGAGAATTTTTTCCAATATTTTTAAAGATTCTATGACACCAATCCTAGTGTCATGGAATTAACTAACATTATTAAATTCATTCCTTACCATTTTCCTATTTCTCAATATCATTATGATAATAATTATAATATGGCTTCCATAGATATAAAAACTACAAGACACATAACAACATTAATAATCCTAAACAAGGTTATTTAATACAAACCCATGAATATGTGAGTGAAGAGGAGTATGACATTGTATACATAGATAAAATATTTTTAAAAAAAGCCTCAAAAAATTTTCCAAGAGCATCTTAACCATAGGAGAAGGAATCATTTGGTTGTGTATCAAATCATGATGGAAACTGATGTGGAATAACATCCTTCCTATACTCACATTTGTATATGAAACTTGGGGTAAAAATATTTTAAACTTCCCTCTTCATTTCTTCATCCACCATGCCTACTATAATTAATAACATGGTGGATCTTTATTTTCTTAGGCCTATAGAAGGTGCTCACGTCAATGTTAACATTAATGTCATAGATAGTGCTTCTAAACTAGACACTCAAGTCTCTAATTCCAACAAAAATACTCTCAATTATAACCAAGTCATATTACAAGTAATGAACCAAATTGACACCATAAAATATTACAATAATGTTAAAATTTCTAAATTACACAACCATCTTATACAAATTCAATAAAGGCCTAAATAGGTTTATTGAGGAATTCCATATCAAAATTCCCCCACACTCCTTATATATTATCTAATAACCCTCATTTTGAAACCTTTGCTTCAAAACAAATTCATTAAACACCTTCAGAATGATTCTTTAGTCCCTAAGATTGTTGACATTGATATCAATGGAATTGATCTTATGATCTCCAATAATGAATCCACCAATCCCATTTTTCATTTGAAGGCCTTTTTTATCTTTATAAGTATTGTATTAAACTAATTATATTTGTTTCTACCAAACTACTAGTCAAAACCTTAACCGATGATGCTTTAGAATGGTACAATCAACCTAAGTCTAAATTTATCACTAGCGTGGAAGACTTAGTCAATGCATTGTTCTAAAAGTCTCAATCTAATAACTTAGTTGAAAATAATTTAGCTAACTTTATTAATTATTAGAAAATTGAAAATGAGGATGCCACAAATTTCATCAAACTTTGAAAAGCCTTGGCATAAAAATTTGAGCATAATATGATGGAAGAAAACCTCTTCCACCTCATTACTACCAAATTAAACCCTAGATTTAAGTATGTTTTTATATTCTTCTCTCCAAATTATATAATGGTTTAAGATTAATTTCCATATTATTTTTCACTTTATTGCATCTAAATAAATCATCTTTTTTATCCATTAAACTATATCATCCAACCTAATATAATTTCCTTGTAATCTAAATATATCAGCCAACATGATATAGTTCATTATATCTTCAATTATATCATCCAACCTTATACAATTTCCAATTAATACTACTATATTAACAACCTAATATAATATTTTGTTTCTACTCCAATTCTACTTATATCAACCATCTTCATATAATCCATTTCTAAGACGAGTCATGTTTCAATTGCTTCAAATAACCTAATACAGTCTATTTTTCCATCTATTTATAATTCTATTTTATCAACCAACCTAATATAATTTATTTATGATATTTTAATGTCAACATTTGCATCATCCAGGACAATGAAGTGAACATGCCTTTATTATACTAGTAGGGTCAATACCATACACTTAGCTTAAAATCATGATAAATAAGGTTTATCTCCATTTATAACTATACTTTGTCCATCTTAGAAATCCCTTCCTCTCTTACTATCTTATATAAATCATATTAATTATGATGAGTGGGATCCCATATAATACATTTATATAATCCTATCTAAAATCACTTTTATTACGCCTATGCAAACTTCTTCACGATGTTAAAATCACCTTATGAAACTTTTATTGTACATTAACATTCCTCAACCACCACCTATGGAGTAACAAGATACCTTTCCTAGGTCTAAGAAAAATATTATGCAGTAATACAAATATATTTACATCCATGTCAATCACACAACAGTCTCTCAATTTTATTATCTCATCTATGATCCCTAATGAAATTATCTTTTTTTGGATGATAGTACCTAACTTATTAATTTATAAATAGGTGATATTTGAGTCAAGTGAGACTTTATTGATGTAGGTTCTAAAACTTTTCCCGCCTTTTTAGATTTCATCAAATCCTCTAGGATATTTCAAATGCAACTTCAAGTCTACTTGTAGCATGTGCCTAGGATATGACTGAATAAAAGTGCTTCCATTAGGATGTGTTTGGCTTATTATCATGGTACCTATTATTAAATTTAGGTTTAAAGTTATGATCTTCAAATTTTATCTTTCTTATAACATCTTATCAATCATCCTTGGACTCATCACATGAGGATCGTAGCATCTTCCACATGATAACACATGAATTAAACTGGTGATATCTATACAGTATAAGGCTATACCAAACCTTATAATTTTTTTAAAATATAATAACATGTCTATAAAATACCTATGCTTAAAACTTTACCTATTATCACATTCTATGAATATCAACATTTTAGCTATTCTATCGATTCAAATAGAGGTTATAATGGTCACTTTGAGCTCATGGTCAACATTCCACCAAACCTCCTTGATTATGATGATGATGATGAGCCTAATGAGATTAGATTGACCATCAAAATAGTAGACCTTCCTCCTAACCACATATCTAAGTTTCCACCTTATTTGTGTCCATGTTGATACAAAAGGCCAACTAGTGATTTTTAAGCTTTTGTAGTCATTCCTTAGAATCCCTCTCTCAATTTATATTTTAGTGGCATAGAGGTTAAATACCTCACTATGAATCTCATCACTCCCAATTATGATAATGATTACGTCTTAGATGAACCTTATAAGCCAAGGATGTATAAATCCTATGTTACCATTCCTCCCTTTAGTGTTATTATAAGAAATCCTTATTTTCATCAAGAATTAACTTAGTTTATCTTACTTGATGTAGAGTTAATGATACTTTAGATATACATATCACTAAATCTCCTTCAATTTGTGTTTTTAAGATATGATATGGAGCTAATTTAGAATATGATTACACACATCACACATGTTATTTTCAAGCCTCTTTGAGACATTTTTTATGATTAATAAGTATATAGATATTAAATAGCATTTTCAATATTTTTTTAAGCTTATTACTCAATATCCTTAGCCACATTCCCATGGTCCATCTAGGATGAAGGATAATCCTTTCTTATGGTCTAAAATACCTCTTAGACAAGAATATGTGTGATCAACTCCTTCATGAGTGGCACCTCTTCTTCCTCATAAATGTTAATATCATTAGGAGGATTCACGTCCTTTTCATTATAACATGCCTAGGTTTTATTGAGATTTTATATACTAGGAAATATTTTCAAAACTCTTAAAAATGGTAGAAGACACTATGGTTTAGATTAGATATCAGCTACAATGAGATTTGACAGATGTTATTGATGATTTGTGTAGAGATGTTTCATAACTTTCGTGAGTAGAGAATCATTATTTTACATAATTTATTTAATAGTTTTTTCATGATCTACTATTACATTATTATATTTAGAATACATGATGCTCATTATATATATCTTATTTATACTATGAGATTTACATTTCTACACATTTATTTAGCATGTTCTTTACTTTATAGTTTTATTTCACACTTACAATTATCCTTAGTTTCCTTTGTGGATATTTGGTATCACCTTCAAGTTTTTTGTACTCTACTTCCTTCCTTTTTTTGGATGTTATGGTATTCTATTTTAATCTTTACATTTCCTAAATCTTATTGTTGGTCTTAGTTCCCCTTGTGGATACTAGGTAACACCTTTAGGTTTTTTGTAATCCACTTCCTTCCTTTTTGTAACATTGTGGTCTTTTATTTTTAACTTTACTTTTCCTACATATTATAATGGGAATTAGTTCCCATTGTGAACCATTGGTATCACTTTCAATTTTTTATTACTCCACTTCCTTCTTTATTGGGACATTGTGGTATTTTATTTTCACACTTTTAAATGTATCACATTCTTATTTTTGGTCTTCCCTTATGGGTTTTTAGTATCTTTCTTGTATCTATCCCTCTTTGGGGATGATTTGTCATATTAGTTCTTGTGATACACCCTTTATAGGTTAGTATGGATTCTTTAGTGACATGATTACTATATTTCATAGTGTTTCCCTCATTTACAATCTTTTTTGTAGTTTAAATTGCATTCCTTATGTATTTTCATATCCTTGTTTTTGTTTAGTCACATCTAAAGAAAAATATTCCTTTTTGAAGTCAAATACTAGTATATCATCATTATATCACCATTTCCACATGGATGGATATTCCATGATCCCAATTTTTTTCCCTCCTCTCACTTGAGGCACAATTAGGTCCATTTCAAGATTGTATATTTTTCTACAATGCAAGTATAGGAGTCTTTAGGAATCTTGGTCCCTAGGTTATCTTATTTAGTAGCTAGGTGTAGGATCTATTGTGTTAGTCATATTTAGCACCCTTTTTTTAAATTTGTATGGAGGAAGAAAATAGAAAAATTGAGAAACATCAATAGCCATCATATCTAAATAAAATGTAATTTTAAAAAGTAAAATAAAATCTTAAAATTTAGATCACACCAAAAGACATGATCTTTTTCTTGGCACACCCCTTATTATAGTGGAAGTTAAAACTCCATAGTTGGCCTCATGATATAGCCAAGGTGTATTGGGGTGAAGTAGGCCAGTAGAAAGAGATAATATATCTCTTTATATATCTATCACTTTTACATTAGTTCCACCTATGTTCTCATGATAGTACCCAATATTCACAATAGATAAACAACTTTTTAAGTGGTCCTAAGGTGTGGGGAACATGTTGTGGGGAGGTAGGAACTTTTTTATTTTCATGTATTTAGCCTTTGTGGGGTGATATTTATGTTTCACTTGTTTTTTTAGGTCATTGATGTCAATATTCATTAGCCTTGCCCACTTGATTAGAGTGCCTCATCTCTATTAAAAAATTATACATCGCCATTATGGTACCTTGAATCCTTATATCTCCATATTATGTTTTATAATATCTCCTTGATATCTATTTTTTATCACATCTATTTTATTTATAGTCCCATCTTCTATCTCTCTGCTTCAAATTTGACTCTTAGTTTTCATTATAGTTCCTCTTGGATTTTTAATTTATGAGCTGTATTGTAAGAACTTGGGGAATACAATCATGCCTTCCTCACAAATACCCATAACCCATTTTTACCTTTTGTACTATCTCTATCATCATATTTATGTCTCTAGATAGTCATATTTTCCTACATTTTACTTTAGTAAAAGCATTAATTTTTATTTTTCACTCATTAGAGTCTTCACTTTCTCATTTTTTTCATCTTTTTTAGATTTAAGTTTTCACTTATCTTAAATTGGATGAAATTTTCCATTATTTTAAAATCCTTTTTTGATTTGGATTATTGCTATAATTTTATTAAATTAGATATCTATACTCCTACTTAGTTTTTTGCATCTTGTATTTTGTTGTGTCTTACTATTTGATGTGATTTATGACTTTTTACTTATAATGTTTTACATATCTTGTGTTTTTCCTTAATATTTTAATATTAGTTACATTTTGTATATCTTACATTCATTTTTTTTCTCATATTTTGTTTGTTGATGTTTATATCTACCTACTTAAGATGTAAATTTTGCAATTTAGTTTATGTTCTTTATGACCATGCATTTGCTCACATTTTCTAGAAAAGAATAAAACATACATCACATGATGAATATTCATAGGCATGATATTATAATAATAATGTATGCTAATAAAAACCATATTTACAAGATCATGTTAAAAATAAGGAATCAATGATATCTATACATGTTTCGAAAGCTTTCTATATAAAAATTAAAACACATATACATCTATGATTGTGATTCACCTTCATCCCGTAGTGGTGGGTGAGGTACCATGCTCTATAAACAAGATTAAAATATCTCCACCTTTAGATATGATTCTAGTGTATGGGTATAAGATCATGATATGTTAACCTCTTCCTATCACCTGGATAAGGAAACATGTGTTGTAGTTTCTTGATACCATACTCTAATTTTTACTCCTAGTGATAATATAATCAAAGTAGTAGTTTCTTATTAATTACATCATTATATATCCCATGCAACCACTCCAACCAATCTAAACCAAATTATGTTCTATCTGATAAAAGGTACAATGAGATCTATCATTTGAGTATTTGCATGCTTTGAAAGTATGGCATCTAAGATCTCATGGTGATCAATACCAACTATGGATCTCCATTTTACCCTATTAACTATAACATATAAAAATGAAAATAAATTCAAAATCATATGGCCATGTGTCTGTGTGTGTATCAAATCTAGAATTAAATCTATCACTAGTACCTAACATGTATATCTATAAGAATAGAGAGGAAGTGATAATAATATAATTCATGTTTAGTTTTACCTATCCATGATAATTCCTTTATGATGATCTCTCCTTATAACCTACCTCTAAGGATATGCCCACTATCAAGACTCAAGCTAGGTTGATCCCCTACCCATCTCTTTTGCTAGAACACTAGGACCTGATGACCAACTATCCTCACCTATCCATGGATGACCCATCTATCCCATATAAGTGGCTCTACCTCTAACATGGGTGTATTGGAACCAATTCTTTCCTAATCCCATGATCTCCTCTCCTATCATTATTTTTTCTATCATATTCCCCCACATGAGGTAGGAAGAGCTATTAAAATTGAGACATTAACTCATATGCCCTATCTCCCTAGTCCTCACTTATCCCATGAGTGTCTCATCCAATGGTGTAGGAATTCTAATGGTGATGTTGAGTGTGCTCACCAAAAATTTCCTAGGACTTGATCACATATGTGAGGCTCAAGCGACTAGGTGTAATGGCTTATGACTTAGGCCCCTTCCCCTGCATGTATTATATATGGGTATGATTCTCATGCATCCATAGTGTCTAGTTATGTTTTCCATATATTACAATCCTTGCATATGGTATATAATAAAATATATAAAGGGATCTATATCACTACTCAATCTTGCTCCCACTTCCTCACCAAAGGTAGGTGGTACCTGATCTAGATTGATGGCCATTTTGGCCAATACATGGGAAATATCTCATAGATACATAATGAAAACTATGTAATCAGACCCATGGTTTTTTTTTTTCCATTGCTTAAAATCCCATATAAGTCATGTATGATCTACACCCATATCATAGCTCCATATTATACATATTTCCTTAATCCAATGAAAATATACATAGAATTATAATATGTAGTGATACCATCCATCCAACTTGTGACACATCTCTCACATGGCCACCAAGCTAATGATGGGCTTACATATGTTTATAATTTCTGACATGTGTGTGTGTGTGCACGCACACGCGCGCGTGCATGCATGTGTGTGAGTGAGTGAGTGTGTGTGTGATTTTGAAAATTAGCTTGTATTGATCATACTCATTTGACCCTATTTCTCACCATTATAACTCTTTATTCTCTGTTATAGATTTAGGTACATCATAAATCATATGTGCACCCTTAATAAATAGCCCCAATATAGATTGAATATCCTCTAAGGTGAAGAAAACCTAAACCATGCCCCTATCCACCACCCACCTAAATATGTATGTGATCTTGTCAAAACACTTGAGAAGCATGCCTACTATCTCCACACTTAGAAGGACATGACACATCTCCATGATTCCCCTGAACCATGAATTGATTGGTCATGTTCTTTCTATATATATATATATATATATATATATATATATATATATATATATATATATATATATATATAGAGAGAGAGAGAGAGAGAGGTAGTAGATCCATAATTAGCTCATGTCTATGTTCCTCCATTATCTCCTCTATCTCTATAAAATTTCAAATAATAATTCCAAGTAATATTTTGATCAAAATGTTAAAATATAACTCAAAATAAAAAATGGTCTTTACTTGTACTATATCATCCATTTGTCTATCTTCTACTACATTGCCTAGATACAGTTTGTATTGTACCAACCATGTTAGCTTTGTTTGAATATATAAAAAATATTCATATTATATTGGCCATATTGTTTATTCCTAAATCATACCTTGTATACATACTATATCAGCGATGTCATTGGTTTTCTTACTGCATCAACCATACAATACATTATCAACCAAGAAGATTTCCCTTATAAGAATTAGCCATGATTTTACTATATCAACTCTATTTATGATCTTTTATAATTCATGGTCCACCATTTTTGGTAATATTCTCTATCATTTTTTTGATACCTAATTATGTTGGCTAGCCTAGATGGTATCAAATAGTTTTACAATTTATTGCTATTCAACTTTATCAATTCAGTGGATATACTTGTTTGGTGATGACAGTTTTTTAATTTTGCCCTAATAAATAGCCCAGCCCTAAATTTGACACTTGATTCTCTATGGGTCATCGATAAAAAAAATTGCCTACATTTTTAGGCTTGTTGGAAAAAAAGATACTAAATTCATTTTCCCTAACATGTATATTTCCTAAATCTATTCTATCTATTTTATTTTTTACCAAATCAAATAATTAATAAATCAAGTACTTGCATGGATCCTATGGCTAATCCTAGGTTACCTCCTACACATTTGACTCGTCTTCCATTGGCCATCATCTCTCATCGCACTAGAAATGGGTGTTTAAATATCTTGTTTTCTCAAAACATAAAATGAGCAAATTAAGTTCTTTTTACCTATTTATAGTAAAAGCTTTAAATTTTAAAATTTCCTCTTATTTACATTTAGATTTCATATTTTTATCATATATTTTTTTCCATGGGTCCTTTTTAAAAACCAAAATAAGTGTTAGGATCTAGTGAATTAAATAATTTTTAGTCTATAACATAAAAGTTTCCTAGAAATTTTGATTTTTTCTCTTATTTTTCAAGACTATCTATCTAGCTTATGAATTTGCACCTTCCATCAATTGTATCACATGTAACATCATCTCTTCAATCATAAATTTATTTTACCTATATTTGGATTAATTAAACCTAATTGTGCATAAATATTGTAAATGAATTTAAATTACAATTTATACAAATATAAATGTAGTGGCTCAAAACTAATTTGGCACTCTGTCTTACTAAGTATAATAAGTAAAAAGATGTCATAAGATACTTAACAATTATATTCTCTATGAAATATTGAGACTATATGAAGTTGATATGAAGGATGGAAAACTATACTACAAGTCACTTAGATCATAATCTAAACCTTGATGTGACTAGATGGTATCATCAGCCTTAGATTAATACCATTATATGTTATTTTTCTTATCTAACTATTTTATCTATATATATAGTTTTATATCGGCATGTGTTATTATTTTCTATTTATCTTTTTTGTATGATCATGAGGTTTTATTATACATGACTCATAAAATATATCTCCTTCACTTGAAACTTTGTCCACTTTCAATAATAGAATAATGCCTACAAAATGGGAAGAAAGGTGGGTTGAGTTGATCCCAACAACTCATTAAATGGGTGAGCGTTTCCAATATTCTATGTGTCTTCTAATAATCCCAAAGTATTTTATATACCTAATCATGCCAATCTTTATTCCCTACATCATAATTTTTTGTTGATCCCAGAATTTTGTTAAATGCCTAGACTATTCTAATGGCCTATGGATGGTACAAAGTAGTTTTTTTGGTGAACCACCATAAAGTTATCTAATTGGATATGCACCCTTTCATTCAATAATTTTATTCCTCAATCACTAATTAGGTGTAAGGGGAACCCTACCTATTTATAACTTTTTCCCATAAATAATGTGTCATCATGGTAGTAGTTTAATCTATTTATTTTGATTTAAAAACTAAATACTATAAACAAATAAACTATTGAAATATGATATAGGTTGAAAAATCTATAAAACCTAAATGTACAATGCAA
>JARHVA010009535.1:0-15000 GCA_037957365.1 Torreya grandis
TCTTTAAGAGAGGTATAATTTGAGTTTTGGGTATCATAACTCAATTTAATTTTGATGAGGAGTTCATACACATTTAAATATTACACTCTATAATTTTACATGATCTGGTAGTGTTCATCACTCCTCTTTATGCTCATGGTGTACTAGTCAGGGTATATGGGGTTTAGAGCATATCTCCTTCTCATTAGCCCTCAAGGGAATCTAAGTTGAATACTTAGGTCCATTTCCTATTTTAGGTGTATGTAAACCCTCTCCATGATTTTTTAACTACATCAATATCCATTTATGATGTATGGAAACTTGTTTTATGCTTTGAGACCAAATGGACCCACTTGGTCTCAAGACTGCCTTTTACCAATGGAATGGGCAAGGTTTGAGACAAAAAAATAGGTATATCCACTAATTTTATGGAATTTAAATGATCATTAATTCATCGGTCTACTCATTGTCACCCTTTTTTACTATTTTTCAAAGCATAATCATGCTTATAAAGGCCTCAACACACCATTTTACCTTATGAATGGCTAGGTCTGCTTTGTGCAGGGTTTCCTCATTAAGTCTAGACTAGGATTTTTGACATTCTCACCTTTACATCATATTATAGGTATGAAAATATTTTTATTCATTATTTAAAAAATTCACCAAGTAACCTTCATCCTTTTAGACCCTTACCTAGTCCTCACCTTTCTCAAAATAAGAAAAACACTCATAAGGAGTAGGTGGAGCTATAATTTCTCTTGATTGAATATGGAGATTAGGACATCAGGTTGATCAACCACATAAAATTAATTTTATATCAAAATGAAATTATGAATATTTTTAGTTTGAGGTAGACCTCATAAATCTTTCCTTATATCTTTTGTTTCCTTCTTAGGCTTAGGACCAACCTATCTATGTATGCATGTAGGTAAATTTAGAGGGTCTTGACTGTGCTTTTTTGTGCTCTAAGAACTCATCGTCATACCCCTAACTTTAAATGGTTTGAGGAATTTAATTAGGTTTATAATTATCTCACATACCTACACCTCATATCTCTTTACCTTGAAACTAGGTTGATCTCTCCAGTAGGCCTATAAGTGATGTATAAGAGAGTCATGACTGCATACCTTGGTTTTAGGCATTCAACATGTCATCACTAACTTACTCAAAGTTAATGAACTTAGTTTATGTTCCATATATTTTCAATTACCTCTCTCACACACCTCTATCATGCCTCTTCACTAAACTTGTCCTTACTCACTTGTACACAATATTTTACAAACCTATAGGTGACCTTAAGAGGGCATCTTGACTATGTTTTGGATTTTTAGATCTCACTCCTACCTCTAATATTATTCAATGGTTATGAACCTATTTGAATCTAAAATTAGGTTTCAATATTTTCAAACACCTTAAATGCCCCTTCATTGTGTGCATTTCACCCTACACCTTCAAGACATGGCTATAGGTGTTCATTTGGGGATTTTTTTTACCTTATGAATTAGATTCCAATCATGTCAATGAGACTTTATTGTCTAATAAAAAACTAAAAATTCATAAGATTATTTATTCCATCATAACACAATAACATAATGATAAACATAGATAATCTCGATGTAAGTGGACATATCATGATTCTTTACATGTTGTGAGTAGTAGATCTTTCCCAAAGCTCTTACACTTCTTGTGGATATGAAGACTACTATCCTAGATCATTTTTCTATACTTATTTTCTTGAGATACATACTTTACCTCATATTCAACCTTTCTCAATCAAAATAAAAGTATACCCTAGTTGTAAATGCTCTTCCCTCTAAGATTAATGTAGGTAATTCTTGACTGTGTATGGAATTAGGACTGTATTTATTTGTCTATGAAACTTATTATAAATTTTTTAACCATATAGACTATAATATCCATAATTTTTCCTCTCTAAAACCCATATAATACATCATTAAATGATGATCCTTATCAAAATTTCAACTTTTTGATAAGACTACCTATGTATAACACTACATGTAGGTGCTTGTTAGGGGCTATAACTATGTGTTGGGTTTTGAATCTAGTCTCTTTATTTACCATTGATTTTTTAGGATACCCAAAACATAAGAAACTTTCTCCAAAGTATATAGGGTTTGTATTCTTATTATGAAATTTTCAATCCAACTTTTTACTTTCTCTCAAGGAAATAATATTGTACACACCTATAGATGGTCATTTGATTGTCAACTCAGCTTCTTGATTTCTTTGAATGTCAACAACTTGTAAGTGACTTAGATTATTTTCATGTGTTTTTAACACTATTTTCATTTTCATTGTAGTTTAATCCCCATGTGTGAGACTCCCTTGAGTTTTTGAATGTTGATTAAGGTCCAAAATTAGGACCTACAAGCTAGAGGCTTGTAGGTCTCATTTACTTGATTTAGGGCTTTAATAGAGTCACTTCCTGAGTTATGAGTTTATAAACATGTCAAATAATTAAAAACATCTTATATCACTCCTTATCACTTCTCCAAGACTATATATATTCTAACCAAGTCTAATGTCATCCTCAACTCACCTTACAGTCCTGTACAGACTATATATAGTCATCTTAAGCATAAGCCTTATTAGTAAATAATTGGAGATTCTAATCAGTTGGAAGAAACTCGGTGGCGGAAGTGAGTTATTTATAGATAATTTCATAAATTAAGATATGTACTAGGCCTATTCATGACTCCTAAACATATTCCATATATTCTTATAGTTTATACAACATTCAATTGAAGGAAATAACTATGAATGTTATTAGAAAGTATCCATATGGGCTCTTATCTTGATATCTCTATAATTAAAATGGTGAAACATCATCACAAAACCATATTATATGATGTATCACTATTATTTACTCCATAATAATAGTCAAACCTCTAGTAGATTATTCAAACATAAACTATGTTCTAAAATATAAGTACACTTCAAGAGTATAGACCAAAACACATCTAAGACAAAATAATAATTAACTACATAAAACTACATGATCTCCCATGAGTTAAAAAAAACACTAGAAACATTTGATAATTACTAGATGAAAAGGAAATAGGAACTTGTAGTAGGATTGTGTGAAAGATCTTATACACAAAGACATTATTATTAAACACGGAATCACTTCATAATGATGAGTTGGATGATTAAACCACCATGAAAAAAATACAAAATATCTATAAAAAAAACCTCAAAATTATTCCTCTCAATCAATTTATAAACTAGAGAAACATGTGCAAGAACATACCCCCTCTTAGATGAATAGGACATAATGACCTACTATCACTCTTAAAGATTGTTCATAAAGAATAATCCACAAATATACAAACCAATTCCAATTATTTCAATAGTAATAGGACCCATAATAATTTCCAATGTTTTATCTCTTAACTCTCTCTCCTTTATCTGTATCGAGCTCTTGAAAACTACCATTCTAGAAATGCTAAGGAGGTCAATATAAAAATATGAATTATTTTTCCTCATTTTAAGACTTAAAACCTATTAAATATAATTTTTTTGAAATTTTCATGGAAAAAAAAAGGTCCTTAATATTCTTTAATATGAATTTCACCTTCAAGAACTATATAGATGGCCTTAAAATAGGCCTTTGGCACTAAAATTGCTAGAATCACTTGAGAAACCTATTGAAAATACTTAAAAATATATCCATTAGATATTTTTAGGATTGAAAAAGTGAACCATGTAATTAAAATAAAATTTTAAATTGGTAGGGGTGATAATTTGACATATGAGGTCAAAATTATCAATAATGACCTAGTCCTAAAATAAAACCAAAAGTATACCAATGTTGCTCATGAAAATAAGGGAAATTTTGAGTCTAATTAGATTGGACCATTCATCGTCATAGCTAAATATGAATATACGGTATATATATTGGATAAAATATATGGAGAAGAGATTGATGAACCCATGAATATTATGCATCTAAAGCATTTTAACGCTTGATTTGCTTGAACATTGTCTATGAGGACCCCTACTTGGGTCATGACCTAAAACCACCATCCCTTCATCCCACTTATAATTGATTAAATACATATTAATCTTATTTACCCTTCATATTAGCAATAATAATCTTTTTTTTATTCACAAGTACAAAATATAATTTCAAATGCCACATTTTAGAGAAAGTTTCAAGTAGATTATGCAGGTTTGGTCACCATCAAAACATCTATGATAGGTAGTATCTCAAATTATATTATGAATGATTTCCCTAGATGATGGTATTTTAATTACATATTTTTTCTCTTGTTAAATATTGTACCACTTATTTCATTCATGTGCCATTCCTATTTTTCACCTTGATGATGATTCATAGTAACTTCCATTATAGGTTTAACTACATTAACCTAAGGTTCATTTGTATTATGTAGGTAGTTCTTAGTTTTTGAGGAAAGCTCAATCACCCCTAATTCATTCTATCACTATTTTAAGAGTAACCTAAGACACAGTCTTACCATATTTTAAGAAACTTAAGCCATGCTTTAAATATTTTTTAATTAACCTATATCATGTTGTCACCATTTTATGAATTAAAACATTATGCATCTCATAATCCTCCATTGAGTTGAGATGCCAAGAAACCCAAAATATTTAAAACCATATAAAAAACCCTACATTTTTTAAAATCCAAAAAGTAACCTAAAAACCAAAAAAGTTCATAAAAGGGCTTAAAATCTCCATGAGAGATATTAAACCACAAAACCTTTGCTTAATTTGTCATCATATTAACTAATGGCCTTTGGCTTTGATCTAGATGGCACAATTTACTAAATTTACTATTGGGAACCCCTTATCCATCTATTATCCTTTCCAATTTACCTTTTCCATTTAATTTTCCCTGATTTACCTCAAAGGCTCTCATTATTTTGAAAGTGTACCTTTCTTATTTTTCCTCTATAAATCACATCTCTAACTTTTCATCATTTTTATTCTTTGCAACATCCCTAGGAGAATTACATTTGGCCTAAAGTCCATTGGAATATGTACGTAGAATCCACTTACATGGGTAATTTGAAGATAGCTCAACCACCTCTTAATTTTAATTCTTTACCCCTACTTTCCATCCACTTTACCATCTTTCATTGTTAGTTATCCTCTAGAGTTCAGGGGTAGAGTTTCCAAGATTAATTCTTTAATTTCACACATGAAAAAATGATTCACTAATTGCTTATTTTATGGCATGTTTAAGTGTTTTTCAATGATTTTTTTTTTTTTAAAAATTATTCTTGGTGTGTTTCTTTGCTTTTACACTTGAAAAACAAGATGATTTCAATTGATTTAATTTTTTCTTTGTCTTTGCTTGATTCTTTGCTTTATTTTTTGTTTCCTTATTTTGTTATCATGTCAAATCATTACATTTTATTGGTATCTTCATCATCATGGTGATTCATGTCATGTATTTTTACTTGAGTCCATCTATTGGTATATATCTACATTACCATCATTATTTTTATCATTGATGCATTGTTGTCAATTTTTTTTATGGGTCAAGGGTCAATCCTTATACACAATGTGGTCTAGACACCATGGTATTTTATGCCATGCTGTATATCATTAGGTGCTACATAAAAAATAAAGTGTTGGAAGTCTCAAAATTAATACTACAAAAATGAAGTCCTTTGTCTACTCTCATCCAACCAATTGATAAATTACCTAATCATCATTTTTCAAAATTAAAATCTTGCCTAATGGTTTATCTCAATGAATCAATGATCCCATCTACCTTGGTAGATCACATTATTGTGATCAACCAATATCTCCCTCTTTGGGAACAATTCCATCATTTAGTCTTTTTTATAATTCTAATCTCATAGATTTCTCATTATTTAGGTTAAGTTAAAGTGTGCCACTTATTTTGGGATTTATCCTTTTCACTTCCCCCCACTTTGGGGCTTACTTAGTTTTATTCCTATCAAACATTAGGATTCAAATCATGAGATCGTTATCTAAAGTAGTTTAATTTTAACTATGGTTTAATTTATCCCATTATTACTTCTTCCTCTCTTTTTTGAAGTCCTATCCATTTTAAATTATTCCCTAAATCTCCCTTGAAGGGGGCATCTAGGGATAATATATTGAGGTATTTTCTTAGTCTTGATATTAAGGCATTGATGTTGTCATTGATGTCAAAGTTATGTTGAATGTCTTTCATGTCAACAGTCAAAATTGATGTCATGCTTACTAAAGTGATGTGTGACAAATAATCTTGGTCTATTTCATTAATAGAAAATTTGAAGGCAACCAGGTAAATTTTTTTAGGATTTATGATATTTATATATCATGTTCAAGATATAATTTAATCATCTTTATTGAGCTCTAAGTATTGAGGAGCATATAAGGTATATTGAGTAGCCTAGTCTAGCTTTGTGAAGAATATGTATACATGATTTATGATAAATATTTGTGATTTGGGTTAGTAAAATAATGAGAAAGTGTGATAATCTATTCTAAAAATTAGTAAGAGACAACAAAGCTTACTGATGAGTTTTAAGGTCTAGTGTTGAGGCTTAATCTTTACTTGAAAGACCTAGTGAATTGGCATATGTTTGGTAGCATGATGAGTTGATACATTTGAGAACTTTCGAAGTAATTTTTTTAGTTTATGACTATGATATGAGATCATATGACATGTGTATGAGGTTCTTAATATATTTTAACTGGTTTCAAGGCATGATCCTAGCCTAAGTATGACTGGGAGTATAAGTCCTAGTATGCAAAATGACCTATAGTAGCCTAATGAGGGATAAAGATAATTTAAAAAGGTGTTAGAGACACTTAAATCATTTAAAAAGGTATGATAGGTCATTTTAATTGTTTTTACAAGTTTTTAATTCTATACCTAAATTAAAAAACATGAAAACCTATGATAAGTTCCCTATGTGCACAAAATGGGGTGTTACAAACCTGAGAAGAGATTTATTATACACGTTGGAATGTAAAATATTTACATAAGAGCATAATAACTTAATGGAAGTTGTGTAAGTTCTTTATATTTATTTTAATAACATTGTTTTTGAAGATGAGGGTCAACCCTTGATGAATGATTGCTAAGAAGAGAAACTAGTTAAAACCCTCTCAGAACCCTTATAATGACGCAATAGGAAATAAATAATAAGTTATATCTCATAATAGTACTATTGAAATATTTTTATGTTTAGAACATGTAAATTAATATTCTAGGTTTCCTCAGATGGTTTTGGTTTGACTTAACAGTGAGTAGAAGCTACAAAAAACCCCTTGTTTTTAGGAATTTTGATGTAACAAGTAGGGTTGACCAAGTCAAAGCAGGAAAATGGATGGAGGATGATGTGTAAGACTTATATTTAATTCCCATGAAATTTAATAATTATTTTTCAAAACAAAAATTTGTTAAACCTATCATGGATGTTGGCCTATCACTAAACAAGCCTCATGAGCAAAACAATGAGAAAACTAGGCAAGAATAAGAATGACATTAGGGATTGGTTATAAAGGAATAGGTATGGATACTAATGCATGGGAAAATTATTAAATAAATATCCCTAATATAATTTTTTTTATAAGTGTTTATTATTCCTATACTCAAGCAAAAAGTTGTCATCAAACTGGTCTGTCTAACATAGTGAAGTTTGTGTAGAGTGAAATAGTGATATTGGTCTGTAAGTCCAATATTGATATATGAAAATGCAATATATATTTTAATATATGATATAATTATTATAAATTTTCACAAAAACCCATTTTTATATCACATAAGTGTTCCCATAGGTGTTCTAGGACTTAATTTTCTTGACTGTGTTTTGGGTGTTACAAACAACTTTCTATGTGTGTGTGAAAATGATGTTTTTGAGTCATTTTGCACTAATTTGGAGGATAAAATACTATTTAATATGTTATAAATATATCATATTATCATTTTATTTTATTTTTTCTCATTATAATTCCTTTCTCAAATATAGAGAGTCAAATGTTTTTAACTATTTGTTGGCAGTGTTTGGTGGTTCTAAGTAAGCCATCTATATGAGTGTTCTTGAGGAATTTTTTATTATGTGGCGAGGAAAAAATAATTTGGGGATGTTTTTTAAGTCATTACTATCCTATTATTATTATTATTTTATATATATTTTATGTGTAAAATTTGTGTATCTGGTTCAATGTTTCAAGATAGACTTTCTGGCAATGAGAAGGCCTATTAACGAGTAAACATATTTAGATGGTTCAAGTAGTGGAAATAACCAAATGGTGTTGGGTACAAAAGGAGAGATTATGAGAGGTATATTAAATTTAAATATTATTTTTTTAATCTATTTGTGAAGTCTCAAAGAATTTAAAATAGGTTTAAGTGAAATGTGTGCTTAAGGAAGGCCTAATTGCATTAGGTCTCTATTAGGCCTAATTGTGGTTTTATCCCTTAAGGGTAATGACTAACCTATGTAATGTTTGTTTAAATTGTGAAACATGTTTAGTGATATATTTAAATAATAATCCAAGTATGGTTAGGTCCTTGGCTAACTAATATGATTATGGGAAAGAATCAAGTATAAAGTCAAGGCTTTATACACTTATTTTGACTAGATAGAGAATTGAGCTAATTGAGTGAAGGATATAGAGTTTTTGGATAATTGGTTGAGGGATTGAATATAATTAGATATCTGAGATGAATATTAAATTATTATCCAACTATTATTCTTTAGGTGTTGATCAAGGTCATTTGACGTAATTATACCAAGGAGAGGGTTAATTGAGTGAGAAGGCCTAATAGGTTATTTGAGAGAGAAATAAGTGTGAGAAGAGAAATTATAGAAGATAATATTAAATTGAGTAATAAATATGTGTCCAAGGGTGATCATATATTCAAGATATCTAAGTTTGTTCTTGTTTTCCTAGGGGGTTGGAGCCTCATTTCACGTTGAAGCTTGCTAAATACACTAATTGAGTTGGTGTTTGACTAAGTGAGGGGTTTGTGCTCCTTGTGGGGTTGGTGCCTCACTAAAAGGTTGAATAATTTATTATAGTATATTAGTACAAGTTTTTCATCAATGTATTTTATTCTCCTAGAGGGTTTCCCACATATATCTCATGTCATTATATTGTTTGCTTGCATAGATGCTTATCTATGCACTAATTAATGTATATAAGTGAATGAATTCTTCATAAATCTTAAGTGAAATTGAAGGAATATTTTAGTAAAATTTATTCACCCCCCATCTCAATAAATGTCCTTCCAACATAATCAATCACCCTTTAGAGCATGAATCTATTTTTATTGACTCATAATTTTATAAAATAAAAGAGTGAAGACATCATTCTTTAAGCATTACTAAATTTATTCTTAATGACTTTTTCATTATTTGAAAAGATATTACTATGCCTAGTGTCTCGAAACACCTTCTCAAATAGAGGTAAAATGTAGACACTTCATTTTAATCACTTTTGTTTATAAACTACAATCAATATCAACTTTTCTTAACCACATGGCAATTTAACCATAAATCACCAATGAACCTAATTTAATTTCATAACTATAATTTTAACCCAAAATCAAAATGAAATGTCCCTAATTGGTGGAATGGAGTGCATTACATCATTAATATTATCTAGCTCATCTTTAATTAAATCAACCATTTGCAAGTGTCTTAATAAGATAATTAAGTGAATACTTTATTGAAAACTAAACATTACAAATTATTCCATTATTCTAATTACTAATTCATCACCTTAATTAATTATCTTAATCATTACTTTAATGTAAAATTACATGAATTTTGAATTATCCATTTTCATAAAATAAAAATTAAATTATTACATCACATAGGTGATTTCACTCAAGGAAGTCAATAGGAAATAAAAGGAGTGTAAGAAATATCTTACACCCCTCTTACACACTCTTCCTCTTACTCTTTTCTTACACACTCTAAGAGGACCAATGACTACACTTGTCTTCCAACATGCCTTCCACACTCCAAAAAGGTCTTACATGACATATATTACACACTCTATATGTGTGATCATGATTTTGAGGACTCATCCTCCACTGTTGATCTTGATCTCAATAATGGTTCACAAACATCTAAAAATTATAAAAATGTGAGTGTCGTTGATGATTACAGACAATATTCTTCATGAAAACTTACTCTAATAAATTATATAAGGAGATTAAACTAATTCTCATGCCAATGCAAGACAATAATCAAGTGTAGATAAGGAATGGTGCTTACCACATATGTAGTCAAGAATTTACAAAGAATCTATAGCCTACATGCTGAGCTCAACCTCTTCAAACTAGTTCGCAAGTAAATATTTTAAGGAGGTATAAACATTGTTTTTAATCTTCTAATGTGCATTTATTTCTTATTTTCCACATAACTCAACCTATATATTAGGCTTGAGATGATATTTATTCAAGTTCATTTTGTTTCATTTCCTAACGTGTTGACTAACCTCTCTTAGATTTGTAATCTAAAATTAGCATATCAACAGGGACTAACAAGGTAGTTTGGAAGTGGCTCACCTTTGATCTCTTCTTAATTATCTCCTAGTGTGCCTTGGGAATTCTATGTTTATTTTGGGATTGGGAATATTTTTGATATAATTAGAGTATAATTGTTTTAGGTCATGATGTCCAAGGATGAGACCTCATGATACTATGAGGTGGTGGGTCCCATGTCTTCCTTATAAATATTTTTTTGTATTATTTATTAAAGGGTTACTTTATTGTAATAAAACACTCTCAGATTAATGCAATTTTTTTTTGTTTAATGTGTCTGGTTTTCATGGATGTCTAACACAATCTATCTACTTTAACGGATGAATAATAATTCTTATGAAATATAATTTTTTCTCTTATAAAAAATTATACATTAATTAGGATGTGTTTTCCACTATTCTAGTTAAGCTCTCTAATAATTTTGCTTTATTTGGAATCTGTAAGGACCTATGTGCGATTAGTTACATGTATGAATGAAATTATTCATAAAAGGATATCTGAACTAGGAATTTACCCTTCTCCTTATGATTTTTCGATGTGTGACTAGAGCCTAAACCTTCATGAAACTCAACATCTAATAGTATAACTATAGATGGGCACATTTTTAGTTTTTTAAAGCATTTGTGTTACCATTCATCTAGAGAGGCTCATTTATACCATACTCTTTCTCAATTTTTTTATATTTGTTTGTTACCAAGTGATCCTTCCCATTTTATTTATAAAAAGTGAAGTCAAACAAAGTAGGGCTTGGTTATAAAAATATATTTTAATTAGTCTAGTTAGTGGTAAAGAAGTTATGCATCAATGAGAGAACATGAATTGGATCTTCGATGGTAACACTATATCTCTTGGATATATTCCAATCAAGTTATTTAAAGGATGACAATAATAGTAATATGTACCTTGTATTATCTCATCAACAATCCTAAAATAATAAGACAAAATTCCCTTATTGTTCCCCAATCTTGTTTAATATATATAACTTCATATATGCATTTGTGAGAACAAGATATTAGAAAAACAACACAAAATCTTCTCCAAGTTATTTAATATTTGGAAGATAAGGTTAAAAATATTGAAAAAAATGCTTTTAAATCAACTTGTGCTATTGATTCAAAATATGTCTTACATAATACTCTACAACCTGAGATTTCTTTACACCCTTTGCCAACTAGTTTTGTTTCACCCAAGTTCACAATTTATGATGGAAAGGGTGATCCTAAATAAAGTAGTTTATCTTTCTATACAACATTCTTTGATTATTCTTAAAATGATAAAATATTTACCTAATTATTTACAAGGAGAAAAAATCACTATGTTTAAGATGGTTTGATAATTTACCACTTTAATCAATGAAAGCATTTAAACCCCTAGTGGATCAGTTTATAACAAATTTTAATATCAATATCACTAAAATATGGCATATGCATAAATTTCTAAGATCAAACAAGGAACCAATGAACCTATTAATGAATATGTTTTTAGGTATATAGTAAGGTTGGAGAAAATGAAAAATCCAATGATAGATTTAGAACTTCACAAAATATTTAAGTAAATTATGCATGCCCCACTACATGAGTCCATTGACTTCAATAAGTTCAAATATTTTGATGATGTCAAAAAAAAAATTGAGATCATGAAATGAAACATATTTTATTGAACAAAATTTAAGTATGTATAAAACATATTGACTACATTTACTAGTAAGTTTCATATCCAACCAAGCTACAAGGTAGAACCTACATACCTAAAAAGAAATCAACCACAAAGGTTAATGAAATTTGAAAAAAAACCAAATTAGATCATCTTGACTAGTACACCTAAGAGATAATTTGCATGATTACTCAATCCCCTAGTTTTGTTACTTAATAATATTATGGAGTGTCATCTCATATCTCTCCATCCTCCTATATAGGTTGATATGAGTCAACCTCTACCAAAACGATAGGATGTTAATGCGTATTGTGACAAACATCAAGGTGTCAAGGATTTTAAAAATAGATGTTATATCTTGAAACATAATAGATAATAAATTATTAATAATTAGCATATTAACTTTGATGATCCTTTATAGGATTCAAGTTTGTATTCACCTAAATCTACTCACCCTAATAATTCTACTAATTTCACTAATTTAACTTATAACTATATTGCCTAGCTAGTTAACTAATATCCTATTTCATATTACCTACATCCCATAAACCTTATTATACCCTTGCAACCAATTAATAACCATCATTATTTTACTAGATAATCATACTTATCTACTAACCTACCCATTAACCAAATTACCAATTTAAAAATACATTTTATTTACCTACCCATCTACCACCCTACTAAACTAGTTATTCTTACATCCCTACTCCCTAATAGAGTTTCTAAAATTAGATAATTCTAGAATATCCTCTAATTTAACCCTTACCCTTTAGAATCCTCTGTTATAGAGGTTTCTAAGGAATTAAAAATATCTTGGCCATTGATCTCAATGGCTCAAAATTAAATTTGAGCCATTGATTTTACCTCCCATGGAAAAATCCAATCCCTCCATGAAAAATAACTTATAAATCTTGAATCCAACATGATAAATTGATTCCATAAGCATCCTTCTTACATTATCCAAGAATACATATAGCCTTGTCAAATCCATTATCAAACTAAGAATCCATTGAAGTCATTAGGAAGCATAATCAAGTAATCCAACAATCCTCTTATTTTTCACTCCAACCAGTTTAGAAATCTTAGAGGGGAGTTAAAAGAGGTAAAATGATGGTAAATGAGCCCATTAAAATCATATTATTTGTTATTTATCCTCTCTATTTGATGTTGTTTGCATTTTGGGTTTTATTACTAAAAATAGTAATATAGAGATAATCCAAAATTACTATTATGTTTTGGCAACCGTGGTGGGACATACTCCCTAATCTAACATCTTGAGCTTGTTAAGTGATTAATAAGATTTAAGGTATAACTAGATGAAAAAAAGGCCACATTTTGAAAAAATACATCACGTATAGGATAGTTATGACTTTGAACTAGTATTTATGGTATTACAATTATAAAATTGAAAGAATTTAAGCAGTATTAAATTAACCTCAAATTTAACCACTAATAGTCTCTAGTCTTGATAGGTTGTTACCTTCATAAAATATCACTACTTCAAAGTACTGACTTTCCTTGGTAATCATAACATTATATGTAGAGTTATAGTTTTACAAAGTATATGGGTTGACTTAACATCACCATTTTTCATCTATTGTTAACCCTTGTGTAGTCATTTTACTCCATTTATACTGCCTAGAAGTGGTTTTTCATCTACTTTGTGCAATAAAAAGTAGGGTCGACCAATAATTTGATTGTTGTTATCTAAATCACAATATCATAACTCTTAGACTCATAATTTTGACTTGGTAATTGTAATATCACCATTACAAGTTGTGGTATTACCACTTCTATTTAAATAGGTAAAAATATATCCTAATAGTCTCTTATATGCATTTAAAAGTTATTCATTCTCTATTCAATAATCATATAATCTATTTAACAAGCCAATATGATTGTTTTGGATAGAATTTTTTTGAGTTTGGTGAGTGTGAGTTCTTTTTAACTATGTTTCTTAAAGGGGTATTGCTGAGATTATTATGGATAGGTTGACAGAAAGAAGAGATATAGAACAAATCATTTTCAAACTAAAAAGATGAATAATTAACCCCTTTTGTTCCTTAGATGCAATACCACCAATTTCATAGTGGCAAAATTACATAATAATCTATGATTTTGCTTTATCAATAGCGATATTTTGATATAACCATATAAGGAAATAGTCTAGTTTACTATTTAATTATTTAGCTAGTCACATAGGGTCGGGGGGTGTAGTCGATTGGTTGGGTATTTCAGTTGCAGCTCTGCCCATCAGTGTTCAAGTCCCCCACCAGCCCCATGGTACCGGTATTAGTCGTGTCTAGCTAGCGGCGACAGTCACATTAAAAAGTTTACCCGGCTTTCAATAAAGTGAAATTTAGCTAGTCACATAGATATTTAGGAAAAAACTAATAAGAACACTTTGTTTTTTTTGTATATATGTTTATATTATCTAAATAATATCACTTAAGTCCCATTTTGATAAAAAAAATTCATATATATAATCAAAATTTATAATTTTCTCTAGACAATATTTTAAAGCTTTTAAAACATTTGTGATAATAATCTAATTATCTGAATCAATTAAAAAACTATATATATTTATAAATTTTATAGTTTTATAATTTATTTCAAAACCACTAATCTTGAAGTTGTGACATTACCTTGATAGTCATGGTTTTTAACTAACAGTCATAATTTTACAGGTGTCTATTTGTTGACTATCATGGGTAGCTATTTGCTTGCAATATCACAACTCACAATCTACATTTTTGTCTTATAGTTGTGATATTTTAGTCTTTGGTTACAATTTTGCATCTAATTAACTATGTAATTTTGGTTTTAAAATGGAGTAGCAATTTTACATTACATCA
>JARHVA010009535.1:20000-70000 GCA_037957365.1 Torreya grandis
GCAGGGAATATGAATATAAAACCTTATGTGTAGGTGAATTATCTCTTTCCCCATGAAGTTACAGATCCCTAGCTATGAGGAAGATTAAATTTATTAGCTATTAGTTTGGATCAATGGATTTTTATAGTATAAGACTATTATTAAAAGAATATATTGATTAATCTAATGAATCATGGATTATTCTAAAAAATGAGATCCTCACATCTCATAGATAGAGATAGCCCCACATTCATAAAATGTTATAAAATATGCATTATCAAGGAAATAGACTAGGGAAACATGAGTAAGGCAAGCTTGAACCCATCATAGTTCAAGAACATCCAAAATATCTTGGCTTAGAGTAAAAAATTCTTAATGATGACTTAAAAAATATCTTTATGGATACTACTTTAGTCCCTGAGGAGTCTCTTTTTGATGAAGAAGTCAAGATGAGATCCATTCACAGTCTTTATGAAGATCTTGCTGCCATAAACCTTTTCTAGGATATCACTATCACCACCATAGACATATCCCTCCACTAATCCTCATTAATTAACTGAGATCAATGTTAGGAGACATCCTTTGATAGGTTTCAAAATGATGAGTCTATCTTACAATTTTTGGGAGCATAAGATTTCATGCCTTTTAGTGACCATAAGAAATCCTTTTCTATTAATCTTTATTAGTCAGCTTATTTTAGGGAAAAAAAAGTTCCCCTTGATCAAATCAAAGAAGAGTAGAAGAAGAAGAAACACCTCAAGATACATAAGATTCTACAAAAAAATTAGATGAATCAGAATCTTATGATGAGATAGACACAGAACTACCAAAAGATTTTGTTTTCAAAACCCAAGATTTACAATTGGCACCGAACTATCTTCAAGATCAATCTCCCTCTCTCATTGAGGAAGTAATTGAATTCAACATTGGATATTAACAACATCCTAAAATAGTCAAAATTATGGAAACTCTTACACTTGAGGAATGCCAAAGCACTATTGAGTTACTCAAAGAATTTATAGATGTATTTGTAAGGTGATATTCTAACATGTCAGGGACTGATCCCTCCTTAGTTATGCATCACCTAGTTTTTCATCCTAATGCCAAAATAATTAAGAAAAAAATATGTAAGATGCACCCTAAAATGGCCTACTAGTTAAGGAATAATTATAAAAATTCTTTAAAGTAGGGTTTATTCAACCCATTGATTTCTTTGAATGGATATGTAACATTATTCCCATAGCCAAGCCACAAATAACGATTTGAATTTTTACTGACTTTCAAGACATCAATAAGGAATATACTAAAGATGACTTCCCTCTCCTAAACATAGACAAGATCATGGATTCAATAGTTGGGTATGAAATTTTATCCCTCATGGATGGATTTTTGGGCTACAATCAAATCAAAATCAAACTCAAAAATCAAAATAAAATAACATTCATTACTCCATGGGGGACCTTATTTTACCAAGTCATGCCCTTTGGTCTCAAGAATGTAGGTGGTGCTTATCAATAAGACATGACTATTATATTCTACAATATGATGCATGACATTATAGAGGATTATGTTGATGATATTTTAGGAAATTCAAGACTCAAATCTTAGCACCCTATGGTCCTACATAGAATATTTGAACAACTACATGGATATACAGTCCTATTGTATCTAAATAAATGTGTATTTGGTGTTACCTTAGGCAAGTTATTAGGGTTTATTATATATAGGAAAGGCATATAAGTATACCTTTATAAAGTCAAATCCATTATGGAAATACCTCCTCATAATTTGATGTAGCTTAGGAGTTTTCAGGGTAAGTTGCAATCTATTAGGTGGCTCATATCTCAACTCATAGATAAATGACTCCTCTTCACCCATCTCTTAAATGATGGAACCGATTTAAATTAGAACTATGAATGTCAGTAGGATTTCAATAATCTTAACAAATATCTTTAAAATCCACTAGTGTTATCACCACTCATTGTGGGAAGTCCCCTTCTCCTATATATCTCCACCACACCTTATGTGATAGATGCCCTACTTGCATAACACAATGATGAAGGAAAGGAGAATTAAATTTATTATCTTAGTCACACTTTAATTTCATATGAGTTTAAATATACTCCCACTAAAAATGATTCTCTAGTTTTTGTCTTTGCTTCACAAAAGATTTGTAATTATATGTTAAATAGTCAAGTTTGGTTGATCACTAAAGTTGATCCTCTCAAATATATACTATAAAAATCAGATCTCACAAGATAAATGGCCAAATGGATATAGTTGATTAGTGAATTTGGTATAAAATATATCCATAAAAAGGATATTAAAGGGCTGGCCATTATAGATCAATTTTCATAGGCACCTATTGTGGCAAATAAACCTCTTATTACAGCCTTCTCATATTAATCCATAGTGGATACTGCAAAATCTAATTGCTAGAGTCTATATTTTTATGCCTCTTTTACCACACATGGATTAGGAGATGGTATTATTTTGGTAACCCCACATGGATAATTTATTCTTAAGGATCTCCATCTTGATTTTTCATGTAAAAATAACATTTATGAGTATAATGAATTAATTATTGGCCTCCAATTAGTCATCCAATGGAATACACAACACCTAGAAATATTTTATGATTCACAACTAATAATCAAGCAAGTCAATTAAGAGTTCTAGACTAGAGATGAGAGATTACTCCCCTATAAGCAATTAGTAGATCATTTGAAGAATAATTTTTAGTATATTATATTATAACAAATCCCAAGGGGGAGTAATAAGGCATCTAATTTCATGTCCACTATTAGGTCTCTAATTGACCTTTATGAAGATTTCCTTAAATGTAATTTTTTTATTAAGCATTTGATCTTACTAGCCCATTGATATATGGTTCCTCTACAAATTTGTGAAAGTCTTGATCCCAGTATCCCTTGGTATCATGACATTTATAATTATCTCCATAACAACATCCTTTTACCAAATCTCAATTACCATCAATGTAAGGCCTTCATCCACTGTACCTATCATTATACATTCTTTGGCAACATGCTCTATCCTATCAAAGAGGTTATGATGGTACCTTGTTGAGATCCCTGACCTCAAAAGAAACTTATTTTATGACCAAGGAGGTCTATAATGGTATCTATGATCACCATGTTAATGGAATGGCCCTAGGTAATAAATTTCTTAGGATTGGATACTATTATCCTAGTATGAAATAGGACACCTATCAATATGTACGAAAATATGTAGCATGATAAAAACATGGTAATCTTATCCATGCACCTGCACAATAATTATACCTATTATGAGCCCATGGACATTATCTATATGGTGAATATATTTGATTAGAAAGATAAATCCCATGTCTTTTAATGGCCATAAATTTATTATTATATCTATGAGTATTTTACCAAATGGGTAGAAGCTATGCTGCTTACCTACACCACTAGTCTCCATATTTCTAAATTCATTCTAAATCAAATCATTTGCCATTTTGGCATTCTTGCCAACATCTTATTAGATAACAATAAGTAAGTTAAAAATCAAGAAGTTGAGGCCCTATACAAGAATTACCACATTAATTATCATTTCTCTACACCTTATTACCCCTAGGGGAATGGATAGGATAAATTTAAAAATAAGACTCTTATCAAGATTCTTAAGAAAAAATTTAATGATGCAGGAAGGGAGTGGCATTTGTAATTATATCTTGTACTCTATTCCTATCGAATAAGTGCCTACACACCCACTAGGGCAACTCCACATTATTTGGTTAATGGAATAGAAGCTATATTCCTATAGAAGTAGAGATCCCTTCCTTATGTATCTTTCTATGGGGAATCATCATTGATCATAATTTTAGATAAGAAAGGCTAAAAAAATTAGAGATTCTAGATGAAAAGCATCAAAAGACCCTAAATCACCCATGGGCATATTAGAATAGATTAAAAACCCAATATCATAAGAAGATCTATTCCCAAGAGTTTGAGGTCGATGATATAGTCTTAAAATAGAATCATAAAAATACCAATGCAAACAGGGATAAGAAGGGAAAATTGGAAGCCAATTGGCTTGGGCCCTATATAATAGTTGTTAAGTTTGGATTGAGAGCATATAGGTTATCTACATTAGATGGTAAAGAGTTTGGGGAGTTAATGAATATAATGCATTTAATTTTTTTAATACTTGAATAGATCCAATTTACCTCTCTCTATGGGTCCCTAGTTTTTGGGTCACATTAATCTCCATTCCACACCTCTCTTCTCATCCCACTCCATTCTCCCATCACTAAGCCTAGTCTTAATAGTGGAAATATGTTAAAAGTTTATATAGTAGAAGGAGATAAATGTTTTAAATTGGATAAAAATCATTGATTTTTATGTGATAGGTATGTTCATTGAAGAGTATTCTAGATTTACTTTATATATTTATCATATATATCCTCCATCTCATCACAATCCTCAAACATAGCTCCAATGCATCCTCTTTGATGATTGTGTCTCCTCTCAACCTCAAGCTAATCCTTTCATCATTTGTCTCTTGTTGTCTCAAAGCCATGATCCACATGTTACCTCTAACTTTATCATTAAATAAAGGTTAAAAATAGGTCTTCACTTTAGGTTCTAACATGCACTATACCACTAAATCATAACCGATTATCCTAATCCCCATATATAGTTGCTTCTAGTTTGATTGGATCCTTCTTTCAATCCAATAATTTTTAGGCACAATATATTCCATGTGCATACCCCTTGTCATCATCTATACAATTTTACATACTCATCCTATTACCATCATCCACTACTATCACCTATATATCTATTTTTTTGATATCTTTAGGTTATTTCATTTTTATCTTGTGTATATATAAATGTGTGTATGTTTTAAAAATCATTTAGTCTTGTATATATTAATTAGGTTGTCTTGTTATCTTATATTTTTATGACAAAAAGGATGGTCTATGTGACTCTCAAACTTGTTTTGGGCGAAGATCACTTCAAAAATAGAATTCCTCTATGCATTGGGTGTTTAGTGTGTCTTTGAATTCTATCATGTCATTGACACAAATTTAATTTTCCAATTAAATATTAAAATGGATTTCATAAATTATTAATGGCTTCAAAAATTTCCACCCATCCCAATTCCCCCTAATCCTATCATAATCGACTATAAACCTAATCATCCCATCACTACCCTACCTACTTGGTGTAGGAGGATTGTTACCCCAACCCAATTTGTGAGACATAACAATTAAACATGGGTTAATCTTTATTTATCACATTGATTCACATTTTATTCCATATTAAAATTTCAAACCAACATATCTAATTAACATTAAATTATTTTACATCAATAAAAATCCATTTCATAAGTTAATATATCATCTTAAAACATCATCACATAAATAGCTATCCATCTAATCTATCATATAATTAATCAATATATAATATCCATCTCAACATACCCATTAACATATAAATCATCATATATCTACCATGATGATCACATCATTTGTAATCACATGCATACATCAATATCTAAATACCCACATCATATCATAACCATGTCATCTAATATAATGCAAAAATACATATATAAAACATCACATCATATAAAATTATACCAATGATCTAATATATCTATCTAATCCTTATAATCCATAAATGCATCCATCTCATCACATCATATAGCCATACACATATCCATAATTAGTGCATATCACAAAATGATAATCATGCATAAACATCACTATCTAAAAAATCATATCACATTAAAATCCCATCATATATAAAAAATTCCACACAGAATCCATGTCAAAAAATATATACAATGTGAGGGCCCTGAGGGCATCAATGTTATGTAATAAAAAAATCCATACATATACGATCTCATATAGTCTTAGCTAGGCTCTTGGTGGTCCTTTGGGGTGATGGTGTACTAACTAGGATGAGCTATATCTAATGTTAGGGGCACACTAATCAACTGACACTACTACCTTATAAAGTCCTTATAATACTATGCCTTCTGAGTCAACATCATAATGTTTTACAGAACCCCATCCATCGCCACTACTAGCACGGCCATGTTTACCTCCCCCTTGGACCTCTTGGCCACCTTTACCTCTCTTATCAGATCTATAATTTGAATTTTCATTTGACTAATTTTTTCCTGATAACTAGAAATTTGTGTATCTTGACTACAAAACTAGATATATAACATAACTATCTGAGCCTAGATAGAAGTGATTTATCCTTGTAAACTAGTAACCTATGCCTAAGCCTATTTTAAGTACCCATCCATTTGTGTTATCTAAACCTATAATTGTGCCTTAGACTAATCTCTTTGGTAATCCCTAAAACCTCAAAGATCCATGCTTTCACCTCTATCCTAAGCCATGCTAATAAATATCTCTCATCCTGATTCAATGGTTGTTGGTATGGTCTTACCCCATCTCCAGTCCCATTGTCTCTAGCCTATGTCCCAATCACCTCAAATTGTGTGTTTCTCCCCTAAACCTAGGTCTAACTCCCTTGAAACTAATCTACTAAAGCTTCCTAACCACCATCACCCCTATCACCCCCATCTACATTCATGGCATCTGGCCTTCCTTGTCCATCCTAAGCATACTACACTAGGACTTGTGCCCTCTTTGACCTCTAAAACCTTTATTGTGCCTATAAAATCCTCTTAACCAATCCCCTCTATAACAAAAACCTATGTATAAGTAACCTCATTTGGACCCTCTAAGCCCACCATATAGTATATGCTACTGTCACCCTTGACTCAGGCATAGGAGTCTATAAATCCCATGAGATCTGAGCAAGGCTATCATAATTTGTACATATTAGATCTATATCTATTTCCTTAACCCACTACAGCCTCTATTGATGACTCTATAAAAATAAATACTCCTCTCCTATCACATCTTATGTGAGCCCAAACCATATTTTCACATGGTTGGGTCTGTATTGCTATTTAATAAAGTCTCTCTAGCTTGTCAAGTAACACTTTGTTAGCATGTACTAAGTCACCTCAACCTTATCCTCCTAGCCAAATTAAAGTCCCCTATAAGGCATCCATGTGATATGATCTATCTTTGAATTTTTAAAATCCTATCTATAACATCTCATCTCTCCATCATGACCTCTCTGCATACCCAATAAAATATACCATCTAAAGATAATAGGATCATGAGGCTATCTATATGCTTAATTACCTAATGATTGCTAGATCACTATATGCTCCAAGCTCCAAATTTATAGTAATAGTGATGGACTCAGGATCACATCTCTCATGTATGCCCCCAAATATATCTCCCTATATAAATGAGCCAACATCAATGGCCCCCATGCAAACACCCTAAAATCCTAGACCATGTCTACAACCACATCCCCTAATCCTAGGTGAAACCACTAATTTATCTAGTATGGTAGATGTATACCAATCACAAGAGACATCACTACTAGTGTTATCCAATTAATAGTACCCTCATAAATACATATATCAATGTCGACTAATTAGTCTCACACACTAACTCATAATATTCTTTCTATTGTATGCACTATTGCACTAAGTATGTGTGATCACCAATAGATCCTATCCCCTATCATCGATAAGATTTAAATATGATATACATACTTTAACATCAATATCATCTCTCTAGTCATGAATTGTAAAGTACTCATCTCTGAGTGCCATAATTCCCTAACATAATAATTAAGGCACAATCAATCCACACCATTGATATCATAGCAATGTAATATAACCCCATTAGCTTCAACACCCCATAGTTTGTAGGGATCAACTGATGTATGTCATGAAGGATATCATGACACTATAATTGAGATGCCATCATGCCTATGTCCTCCTATACCAATCACATAACCAATCACTAACTCTATTCCATGACAATCTCTCTTGCCTAATCGACTCACCTACCATAACTCCTTTCCCCCTCCTAACTTTACTTATCTTAAATTAATATCCCCAAACCTTAAATCCATACTAATATCCCTTAGTTAATCCTAATCAATCCATCCCTATAAAAATCAACACCACTTGCCATCTAATTGATTAACCTAATCTACCCCCATATATCTTAATTTAACTAACCCTAGTCCATCTTAACTTAACTCACCTAATCCAACCCCAAATTATAGCCTAAATCTCCCTCCCTAAATCACTTACACTCCTAATCCATTAATTACCAAGCCTAATTAACCTATTTAAATAATCATAATTAACCTACCCATCCTAATTACCTACCCATCCCTCCTTACCAATCCCAACATCTAATTTACACCCTTAATCCACTAACTAATCCTCTTACCCTAACTAAATCTAATCCTAACTAAATTCATCATGTGTTATCCTTCCTTCAAAATCCATATCTCTCCCCTAAACCCCTTAGTCTATCCTTTATCCCTACATCCATTAACTATTATACCCATGCACAACAATATCATAACTTGAAAATTTGCCCTAACCATGACCTTAACATTATCGCTAATCAAGTCTTATATTTTTTAATAACCATGACTTTAATGTCATAGTTATGTAAAACTATAGATCACTAACTCATGGTATCAGGATATCATAAGTTAAGACTTACAATATTGTAATACTACAATTCTATAGTTGTGGTATTGCAATACCATAACTTGTTAAGCAATATCACTAATCATGAGCGCAATAATGCAATTGGGGGCATTTCCCTCAATAATGGTATTATATCCATGACACATTTTATCTAAATAACATTAAAAAAATGTAAAAAAGAAAAAAAAAAAAAACACTAGATTAAGGGAAAGAAACATACCAATGGTCCAACATCATTGAGCCTATGGAACTTTCAGACTCTCTCGCCATAGTTTAAATCTCATTGGATTTGATCCATGTTTTTAGCTCAGAGAAAATTTTCACCAAGGTTAAAATTCAAAATGAACCCCTTTTCACTCCTTTTATCCTATATGACCCCCCTTCCTTACCCTTCCTTACCCCCTTACACCCCTATTCTCTTATCCTATCACTCCTAAATCCCATTAACTTATTCCATTACCCCAATCACTCATTGATTATCATCCCTCAATCATTTAGGGCATGGATCTTCCAATCTCCCCATCATTCAACCTAATCACAAGTCAGAACTACATCAACCTGAGGTCTTTTAAGACTATGTAGGTATCACTTGGCCATATTTTTGAGCCTAAGGATATCTTGACCACTATTAACCCCCAATCCCCATCCCATATCAGATTAATCACTCAATAATATTATACCACTTCAAGATACACATCTCAACTAAATTGGATTATTATCATTAATTAACTCATGTGATCTCCAATATAGGATTTCATTCTCTCCCTAGAATGTATCCTTACTATAAGAACCATCCATGTCTTATAGCCTATATCATCTCATTATTTCCTTAAAAATGTCTTCATCTTAGGAATTATCATCTTATCAATCTAGTCTCCTTTCTAGACATTGATCATTTGTCTAGAACCCATCTCTAAATATGACACATCTTTATCCCCTCATCTTTGTACTTCATGAATCTTAATATTTGATACATATTACTCATGTCATCCCAACCCCATCTCATCATTTTGGTTTCATCCCACCCTTGGGACTTCTGTTTGAGTGACCATCTGGGTTAGTTATCCATTCATGTTCCCCAGAGGGGGAATCATACATACTAACACCATCTAACACCATTTCCACACATGAATTTGATTTTTATTTGAAATACCATTACTCTTTCCATATTTTCCACTCATAATTCCATTTTAAAGAGGGGAAAAATGTATGCCCCTAAATATTCTCACCTTGATAATTTTACTAATTCCACTAATGTAACCTATAACTATATTCCCTAGTTAATTAAGTAATATCCTATTTCATATTCCCTGCATCCCACACAACTTATTCTACCCTCTTAACTAATTAATCACCCTCATTAGCTTAATAATTATGCCTAATTACTAACCTACCCATTAACCAACTTGCCAATTTAAAAATACATTTTATTTACCTTCCCATATACCATCCTAATAAACTAGCCATTCCTACATCCCTACTCCCTAATGGAGATTATAGAATTAGAGAAATGTAGAATATCCTCTAATTTAATCCTTCCCCTATAGAATCCTATTTTATAGGTTTCCAAGGAATTAAAATTTTATTGAAAATTCCTTGGTCTTTGATCTCAATGGAACAAAATTAAATTTGAGATATTGATTTTCCCTCCCATGGATTATATAAACAAGCCGATCCCTCCATCAAAACTCACTCATAAAAATTGAATATAACTTGCTAACTTGAATCCATAATCATCCTTCTTGCATTATCCAAGCATTCATATATCCTTATCAAATCCATTAGAAAGCATAATCAAGTAATCCAACAACTCTCTTATTTTTACATTCCAATCAGTTTGACAATCTTAGAGGGGAGTTATAAGAGGTAAAATGATGGTAAGTGATCCCATTAAAAGTATCTTATTATATTTTTATCCTCTATTTTTTATGTTGTTTTCATTTTGGGTTTTATTTTTAAAAATAGTAATATATAAATAATCCAAAATTCCTACTGCAAGGGTTACAACCTAGTGACCATCAAAACCAAAAGATGATTCACAATCCATTTCAAGACCATTCTAAGAAAATTATAGAAGTACAAATGGAATATAATGCTCATACTCTAATACCACATTATGGGCACCAATTATATGTGATTTTTGGAACATTTACATGCATTATACATCCTATGGTTTAGATACCTTTTATTATATTATATGAGAGTGAAATTTTGGATGATGACTTAAATATTCACTCTTTTTTTATTAGACCATACCTTGATCATCATCTTATACACAATGTTATGATTTATAATTATTCTAGTGATAATGTATGTACCATGTCACTAATCACACATTTGGGATATACATATGATGATTTATACACTTTAACCAAAATGGTTAGATGATTTTATGGGACATCATAGTAGCTTATTAGTGAGATTTATTTACCTTTACATGTTGGTCTAGCACATGATCACTACCTTTTTCATTATACCATACACATGAGTCCTTGATATTTTATTAGGATGATATTGGATACATAACATCTACATTGTAACTTAAACATTTCATTTATGTATTGAATTAATTCATGTCAACAAGGTAACTATAATTCCTAGAATACCATATGAACATCTATAGAATAAGATAAGTTTATTATAAGATAGTTAATTATAAAAATTAATAAGGTTAATCATTTAGAAAAGGGTAGAAAAAGGAAAACCCTTTTACCATGTGATTGACACTTGATATACCATTTAACCAAAGATACATAGTGGAATCCATGAAATCCTCATCTATACTTTCATAATCCACCATAGTTTCTAGGATAAAATAAGCACATTCCAAATATAGATACATTGAAGAAAACAATAGAGCACTAAATAATGGGTTTCAAGATCTACTAATCCTCTTACCTCTTCATGACCATATATTATTATGATACATACGTAGATTACCACAAATTATAAAGTTCCAAATATCACACTTATGCATGCCCCTATGTAATATCACTAGTTTGATGTACCATATTTTAAGTTCATAGCTTCCTATGAGACACTCTTAAATGGGATCATAGGATAAATTTTTTTCTTTCAAATATTCTAATATGTGTGTGTGTGTGTGTGTGTGTGTGTGTGTGTGTGTGTGTGTGTGTGTGTGTGTGTGTGTGTGTGTGTGTGTGTGTGTGTGTGTGTATGTATGTATATGTATATGTATTTTATTATAATATTTGGTTTTTTATTTTGAAATATATGTTTTTTTGGATTTTATTTAATATGTATATATGTATGTATGTATATATATATATATATATATATATATATATATATATATATATATATTCAATACAATTAGAAAAAAAAAATTCAAAATAAAAAACCAAATATTATAATAAAATACAAAAACATTAAAATAAAATAAAAAATAAAAAACATTATTCAGCATACATGTGTTTATTATCTCCTTGGAATATACATTGTTTACTTTATCTTAGTAATTAACATATCATTTATTTTCCATAAACACATATGCTTCATAGGTATTTGAGTGTGATATATTCATATATTAGATCCATGATACATGTACATTAAAATGTTGCACCATTTCTCTTCCCATGTGACACATTATGTTGGGGGAACCTTAAATTTGTTTGATCACGATCGATATAGGTTATATTATTTTATGATCACTTTTACATTATAATGTATCTTATATACTAGCACTTAACATGATTATAACCATGCTTACATATTATACCATGTACTTGATATGCTATGTTATATGAAAATTTTTAGTAGTACATATATATAGGGACTAGTGTGATATTCTTATATTGGTTGCTTATAATTCATTTATTCACATTATCATTTACTTAAGTGTACTTGTTATTTGATATTGTATTAATTGTGGAACATTTTAATATGTTCCTTTCTTGTAGGCCCCTATGCCACTTATTTCTATTATCTTTGTGTATGGACATTTGGATATTTCATCCCTTCTAGTGTGCCACATTTGAACATGCCCATTTTTAGGTATCTTAATACCCTATTTTTTGTGGCATTAAGTGTTCTTATGTGTGTGGTTGATTATTTTTGAGATTCTATTATTATTTCCTAAACATTTCCATGATCCATATCATGCATATTAGGGATTTTTATGATCATAGACTATGAACTTCATTGATATATCTACTTATACATGTTACATGATTAATACATAGATAATATAGTTATCTTATAATTTTAAGGTAAGATGATTACCATATTTGATTCCCCTCACCTCAAAAGTGGTGGAATAATAGTGGGGGCATGTCATAAAAAAATGACTCCACACATATAAATTTGGTAAAATATGATACAATTTACATGATTTCAATATACACTTGGGTTAGAATCCTATACATTTAACACTCTTTTTTATAGATTCAGGATAAATGTTTTCATATTTATGAAAAATACATAGTTATATAGCATAGGTTAAATTTTTATATATAATTAATATTGAGACACATTATGGGTGTATATTCCATGAAAGGGCACCAAAAATTTTAAATACATATTCAAAACATTTTATCAAGAATCATTGTTTTTATCATGAAACACCATTTTGACCAAGAAGCATTATTTTGATCCTTTATTTTATATATTAGTTAGATATTTTGAGTAGTTTAATTGAGATTATACACACCTAATGGCATTATCACTACTTCCTTTTTATAGTTTGAGTTGGTTATACCATTTAACTTGGTTTTATTGTATATTTGCTTGAGTTGTGTTATTTATATTTAGTGATATCAATGGTTGTGTCAAAATTCACCTTTACACAAAATTGAGGGAATAATCACCCTCTAAATTTCAATTTTAAAATATCCAAGGTTCATGTCTAAACCTTTCTCAGCTCTAAATGCTTAAGAAGGAATCATCTTTACCAAAGAAAAGTACCAAAGGGAAACATGGTTACATCAACATGTAGTTGTATTCATTCCTTAATCTCTTTACTTTTCAAATCATTTCAATTATGATAAATTATATTACATGCACTAATTTATACTATAACATGGTTTTGTTTATATGTCATATGCTAGTATCAAGTTCACTAGGGGTCAAGTAAAGGTAGGGTGTGTTTTACATACCCATGTATTTATTTATTTACTTTAACCAATTAATTTCATCTTTATTCATTAATTTATTAAATGGGGGGTGTATAAAAAAAAATATTATATATATCATCTCAATATTTTACACTTTAAAAATACCAATTAGGGCTCAACCATTTGTTTCTAGACCCTCCCATTGTCAAAATTCTTGCATTCACATTTTCATTGTGCCTAACTACTTATCTTATGGACTAAACCTAATGTTATGATGAACCATATCACTTATACACTATATAAATATTAAAACATGATTTATATCCTTCACTATTAGTTATAAAACTTCAAAAAAATTCTACCCTATTAGACACATGCATTTTGCAAAGGGGCATTAACATTGATGCTAGTGTCTAGTTTCCTTATCATTATGTGTACTTCAAAATTTATCCAAATTAAAAAAATTGGAAATATATGGGTTGACCTATTTTTATTATCTAACCCTTTTTTGATATATTTTTAAAATTTGTGGTATAAATATAAATCAAATCATACTCATTATTAATATATTGAATACCAAGCAAGCACCTATTCAAGCTCATTCAATTGATTGCACAATTGAGTTTTATTACCCTATTCTTCTCCATTTATATATTAGTCATAGGAATAATCATATTAAAAGTTTAAATAATTAAAATAACACGCGAGTATTATTTTTCAAGTTTCAAGCTCTATCATTCTATGCCCTTGCATATAGAATATTGCATCCTTATACACACATAAACCGACACTTAAGGGAGAACTACATATGGTTGAGGCCATACTTGGAGTATTGTATATGTAGGTAGTGCTCATTTAAAAAGGGGACCTTGAGGTTAGTTTTATTTCATGATCCCACTAACCCATTTTTTTCAAGGTGACATAACCTAAGGTGAAGAAATAGGGTTTGAGATATAAATAATCATACAGATCCTCTACATATGATCTAAATATATTGATATAAATGTGATAAAAACCATAACAATCTTAGGTGGTGATTTTCATTTACATAAAATATTTAGTACAATCCAAAAGTGGTAAACCATAGATAGAATCATCAATGTAAGTGTCCATGGGTAAATACAAGTGTTCAAGCCTCCATAAATAATATTTCCATAATATAATCAATGGATCCTAAGAATCAGTCTTCATAATTTCACCTTTGAACATATAAATAATGATTGTGTCTTCTATGTGTTTTAGTTATAATAATATCAATTAGCATTGTAATTTCCATAGTTTGTAATTTTCTAGATTGAGCATAATATTTTATTTGAATTAATTTAATTAGCATGTTTATAATAGTTTTATCCATACATTTTAAAGGATATTCTACCCCTTTAACCCTCACCTTGATCATAAAAGGGTTAAACAAAATACAATTATCCACATATCATAAACATCATGCTTTCAATACATTTACAATTACCTTATCAAGAGAAAACCAAATGATATCAAGGTTTCATCCTTTTTCATGATGCATATAATTAATATTTCTACATAAAGATGATTTACATAGAAGATGAAAACATTCCACCATACTAAAATTTAAATAAGGTAAATCACCAATTTCAACATTATCAATTCTATCTAAATGACAATAGGAGTCCTTAACATTCCAGTAAAAGAAACATTATCATTAAATATGCATGTAACATTAATCATAATATAAGTATATTTATCTTAACCAAGGTGAATTAATATTAATCTAACTTTATTATTCATAATAGTCCCAAACTACATTAGGATCTTAACACCATTTCTCATTCAACTACAACTACCCATGAAAAGAGGAATTAGGATTAACATGTTCAATAGTGAGTAATACTAAAATATCATATAAGATATATGTATCACCAGACAACTTGGGTGAGTTCAACACTATATTTTTTAACAAGACACATCCTTCATGATTAAATCAAATAATTTTCCATAGCAATAAAAATACAACTTAATCTCTTTAAAATGAGAAGTTAATACCTTTTTCTTTACATAGACCACTCCCAACAAGTCCTAGACTATGAACATACACTTAATTAATATATTCCATTATAATTTTAAATTTTACAAGGAAATTCTACTCATTAATTATCATAATGACATTTATTCACACTTATCTCAAACCTATAAGATTACAATAATTCATTATAAGTAAATAATTACATAACATAATTAGGGTTCCTTAACATGTTATCCTTGTTTCATCTTATGATTATATATTTATCTTTTTTGAATATTTAGAATATATTTAAGTAATAAACATAAAAATTAATCTCATTCTAACAAATTTACATTATACTACTTGAGTCATCAAGAAATGACAGTCATAATAGACTATAGTCAAATGGACTATAAAGCATAGAGTGATTTTATAGTCCATATAACTTATTTAATAATTCACCTTCCATTTTAGGTTACACAAGAAAAATTTGACATAATAAATCAAATAATAAATATAAGTTACAAAACTAACACTTATATCAATCCATTATTGATGAAAGTGTCCAAAATCATATTAAAGTTCATATTGGTAGAAATAATGTTAAGCTACCAACTTGACCTCAAATATGAAATCAACCATGCAATTACTTAACTGTCCTTAGAATGCATGTTATATTTCTACCAAATTTTAACTCAAGTTTATAAATAATATTTATCCCTATCCAACTTAAGATATAAATAAATAAATATTTTAAATGAATTAAAATCGATAAAGATAACCTTTAAACAATAGAACCAAAGTTCTAATACAATCCTACCTTTCATTATAATCACCAAGTAATTTATATGGTATAATAATGATCAATAATGAATAAACCCAAATCTAATAATTTTAAAACATCATTTCATGATTTAAAAAAATATTATCTTACATAGACTCATCAAGATCCCTAAATTACATCTTCCATAGCACACATAGTCAATAACAAAACAACCATTATCAATTTTTTTCTTAGAAATGTATAAGAAAAGAAAAATCATCATATTTTATTGATATGCAAGGATAATTAAAGAACTCTAAATCCATAAAATACAATCATTTTTATCTCAAAATAATTCTATAATAATATCTAATGTAAAATAAATTTTTCTAATTGTAGTAGACCTAGAAAGCACTTTACTATAATTCCTTACATTAAGATTTGTAAAAAAATAATAACATGAAAAATACTCATTAAAGGTGTATAATACACTTTAAAATTATTTGAGTTACTCTTAGGTCAATTTAATAATACAAATTAATTAAACAACCTTGTTAATAAATCATCTAGCTAGATTATACATCCAAACAACATTCATTGAAATCGAGCACCAATTATAAAATAAAATGAAAAAATTAGCCCATACACATGGTGGTAACCCTACCCACCCAAAAAATCAATTTGGGGTTGGAATATGTCACTAAATATTTACTATATTTATAAGAGTAAATTAAAATGAGGTTTAATAAATAGATAAAGTCCACCATAGTTATGCTTTACATATAATATCAACCACACACAACTAGAACTCAATAACACAAAGCATCAAATAATGATACTTAATGGATTCATGTCAGATAAAAATAGAAAAAAAATATTTTTTTTACTATAAATATTAATTTCATCCATATCCCATCTAAGGGTGAGATGAACTAGGCTAAACACATCAGGGTTTAACAAGTAACTCCCATTACCAACTTAGCAATAACCTTACTCAAATATAAATGTAGTATCAAATACAACAAATTGAACATAGTTACAAAGTTAATGGGAAAGTTTAAAATATATTTAATTTACTCCATGAAAACCACACATTTACCTAGGGTTTCCTCCAAGAATAAAACAATAGTAGCTATGCATAGATTTTAAAATGAACAAGAAAATGAACTTACTTTGAACAATGCCTTTCTTTTTGTTACTTTTCTTCCTCTTCTACTTATTACACCACCAATGTATTCTTCTATGAATATTTGGTTATATTAAAAAAATTATATAAATTCTTACCCAAAACTCAATGTCCACCACCAAATCATTAATTCCTCTAAAATGAGTATTCTAGAAATAGTTTCCACCACCGTCATGGCTATAACCAAAACACAAACCAGAACCCAATTGAGTATGATGTCAATATGGAACTTGAGTTATGTTATTATACTTAGTTTATTTTAGGTTTTATATGTTTTTAATAAGTGTATTTAATTAATTTATGTTTTAAATTAGTTTTTCCATCATTTTGGACACTTTCTACTGATTTCCTAAAAAATAGTTGGAACTACCAGGTAACTCCAATTCATTATCTGAGTACTTAAATGAGTTCCCAAGAGGTATGAAACATTTTTACTGTTATTTAAGTGAATTTAAATTTTATTAAAGTAAATTTATATTTTAAATTAAATATTTGATGCCATAATTTGGTATGTTTCATGATTTGGTGACTTTTTTAGCAACGTTTCTTGCATTTTGACCTTATCTTGAACATAAATCAAACTTTTTTACTTTAGTATTTAATTTATTATTATTTAAGCTATATTAGAGTATAATTTTAGAATTATAATTATCAATTAATTATTTTTCAATTAAATTTATATATTTATTTTTTACTTTACATTTTTCTTGAAAGAACTTGTCCTGTAAGTTATTTTGTAATAAGCTTATTTTAAGCCTCATTTATTAATAAAGAATTGTACAAAACTGAAGCACAATAATTCCTTCTATAAATTAATGTTTCATCTTTTTATATTTATTTTTTTAATATAGGTATTAACAAATTAATACTAGAAATCATATGTTTTTTATTTTGAAGCTATTTAGAATAATTTTTATTCAATAAATTCACTTACAACACATATTTTGACTAGTAATTATGAGAAAGTTTTTTGGATACATAATTTCAATTTTATAGAGAAAAAAAAGTTTATATTCAATCAAACATATATTAAAAACCTTAATTTTTTATCAAATCCATGTTCAAGCAAAGTTTATAATGTTTTTTTGGCTATTATCAGAGGAAAATATGGCTTCAATGAATTCTACTTCCATGAATATTCTTGTGCTCAAAGGTGAAAAATTTGAGTATTGGAGAGATAAATTGAAAATAATAATTTTGTGTAAATTAGTTTTGGATAATTGTACCTATGGGTACACACCACCCAAATATTGAAATATCTTCACACAAGATTATAAAAGAACAAAAAAGGATGAATACAAATGAGATGCACTAGCTTTCTTCTATATTTAGAGTTTCATAGACCCAAGCATTTATCCTAAAAATTTAAGATTAAATAATTAACATGAGGCATGGAATACATTGGATAATTCATATCATGGATCTATTAATTTAATAAAACCAAAAATCTAAACCCTTTGATAAATTCAAATTGTTAAGGAATACGAGATTATTGGAGAAAGGTAAATGATTTTATGCATTAAATCAGGGTTTATGGACAAACTATACAATATAATTGTATATTAATAAAAAATGAAATATTTAATCCAAATATGATTATATTTTGTGATCACTCTCTAAGAGTGTAAATACATAAACACTATCATTTTTGATGAATTAGTGGGTTCTTTTTTATCCTAAAGACAAAATGAGACCATATACAAAAGATTTAGAACATAGTCTATATAATAAATTTAAAATACAGAAAGGGTTTAAAATATAAAATATAAAAAAAAATCAATAGAGTTTAAAAAACTCAAATTTAGAGGGTAAATTTGAAGCTAGATTCACAGGTAAGAACAACAAATAATTTACTTGTCATTACTACATGATTAAAGATTGTAAGATATTAGAAACTAAGAATAAAGATAATCAAGAGAGGGAAGAGAAGGGTTCTAAATATGTAAAATTTATTTAAAATATAACTCATATTATTATCTCACATTTTTAGGGTTATCCTTGATTCAAGTTGCTCAGATCATATGACAAGTCATAAAGATGATTTCATCATGTTAGATGATTCTTTCAAAAGCCAATTACAATTGGTAGATATAAATTCAATCCAAGTTGAAGGAATGGGAAGAATTAACATAAATATAAATAAATTTAAGGGTTATATATAGGAAACTGAGAGTATTTATCATAATTTCACAATTTATAATGATGAAATCAAAGCATACAAGTTTTATAATCATACTAGTAAATCCACAATTATTTCTAGGGATTGTATATTTTTTGAAAATGAAGTGTATGTTGATTATAATAATGTAGTTATAGGATTAATAAAAAAATTCACTATATTTAATTTTATGTTTAGGTTTAACAAATTCTTACATAATTTTATGGTTTAATAGGAAATAATTATAACTCATTACAAGAGACTAATTATCCATCCACATCAACACCAAGTAAGAACAAAAATTTATTGAATATTCATATAAAAAATTATACATTGGATTAAAATTATTATATGATAATAATAAGGATATAAAATCCTTAAGTTAACTTATCTTATGATAATTATGATGAAAATACTATGCTTGCATTATCATCTATGATTAGTGAACTTATAAGCTATGTAGAAGCTAGTCAAAAGAAAGAATGGGTTGATGATATGAAGTTAAAGATGGATTAAATTGAGAGGAATGATAAATGGATTTTATTTAATCATAATTTTAATAAATATGTCATTGATACAAAATGTGTCTAAAATACCAAGGTTAAAATTGATGGTATAATTGACAAGCTAAAAACTAGAGTAGTTACAAAAAGATTTTCACAAACATATGGGGTTAGTTATGAGGAATGCTATCCACATGTGGCACATCAAGATAATATAATATTAATGATCACTATATATTCTCATAAATTATGTAAAATAAATCAAATGTATGTTAAAATTGCATTTGTAAATGGAATGATTGAAGAATAAGTATATTTCAAGTAGACACAAGGTTTTGAGGTAAAGGGCAAATAATTTTGGGTATATAAGTTAAAGAAGGATATTTATGGGATGAATATATCTCCAATATCTTAATAATAAATAATTTATAATTTTTTTTATTGGATCAAGGATTTGTAAGAATTCAAAATGAACCAACTTTCTACATACAAACATCTAGTTCTAATGTTTTATATGTTTGTCTCTAAGGAGATGACTTGATATTTATAGGTAGTTATATGGAGATGTTGAATAAATTCAAGGAAGATATGTAATTATAATTTTGGATGACTAATCTTGGACTTATGACTTACTTTATTAGCAAGGAATTCCATCAAAATAAATACGAAGTATTCATTTGTTAATCCAATTATGCCCAAGACATGTTAACTAAGTAAAATACTCAAGATTAAAAGCCTACATACACTAAAATTGTAAGTGGAATTTTTTTTTTGAAGGAGAATGGAATTATTTTGGCTAATGAAAAGATTGTTAGAATCATGGTGGGAGGTTTGATGTATCTGTTTAACCCTAAATTTATTGATATGGGGATATACATATTAAGAATATATAAATGATTAAGCACAAGGGTGATAAGTATATATATATATATATATATAGTAGGATAATTAATATACAAACTTAGATAAACAATATCTTGAATTTATAATACTAATATGATAAAAATATAAAGTATAACTATTAATTGATATTTTAATGAATTAAAAACAAGAGTACCTAGTTGGTTTACTGTACTCATACAGATATGAGATAAAACAAGTTAAAAGTGGATTAGATCATGATTCTATAACAATCCTTTGATTCAATAATTTTACATCTTATGGTCGTAGATGCTTGAATTAGATCTATATAGTTTCATCAACATTGGTTTTTCTAGAGGTATAATCATTAATAGGGGGGTTAAATTAGTGAGCCTAGAAAATACAAATTTAATTTCATTCCTTTCAAGTTATTAATCAATTACCATAAGAATTCATGAAGTATACTCAACATTCATATCAATGAGTGAGATAGATAATATAAGATCAATCACATAACACATGACATATGTGGGAAACTATCTTCACGGAGAAAACCCACTAGAATATATAATTGGACTACTATCCTATAAAAATAAGAAAAAATTTATAATAGCTACAACTGATAAAGAAACTACAATCCTTATTAGTGAGACTATAATCCCATAAGGTGATATAACACCTATCTAGCTAAGTTATAGTAAAAACCAAACTTTTAGAAAGTTTCACCTTACAAGGAGGTTGCAACCCCCTAGATACTTATATGACATAATAACACCTATGAAAACATCCACTTATGAACTAATTTCTATAACACTTGATGATGGACCTCTGGTAAACACTCTTCACCTTCACTCAAACATAATCCATAAGAGCATTATTCTACCAATAGAATTATAACCTAAAAGTCATACAAATTGTCCTCAATTTGATCAGATCATCAAATCATAAATATGGCACACTACCCATCCTTCACTCCATAATTCATACACACAAGCCTATCTCAAATCTCTCCCAAGTCTCTCACTCCAAGTCTAAAAATCACCATCTTTTATTTCACTATTTATAGAGCATTTATGATCAACATCATATTGGTCATCCATTATTCATGATTTGACCCTTAAGGAATCTATCTCATTTAGATACATATCAATATAATCTTCATAGGTTAGCCATAACATCTATGGGTCACCCTTAAGCATCCACACCTTTTAATAAGGCTCTTATAGATCTTATAGGTCTTATGGAGACTTATTCACCCCTTTATCACTTCATCAAATAAAAAAAGAACAAAAAACCAATTAAAAAATAATGGACCCATTCCATATGATATATAAATCCCCTTTAAGTTCCAACAACTAGCATAGTACACTTTTGCTTAAGCAAAATTTTCTAGAACAACATTCTATGCACATAGTCACCATAAATGAATACACAATCAACTTATAATCCTTTATTCATACTACATAATATTTTTAAATCCTTAATAATGCACAAATATCATCCTCATGGAGTCTAAAATACTCCTTAATATCCAATTCATCAATAGATATTGAAATAATATTAAAACAAGTCAAAAAGACTTCTTAGGTCACTTACAGTCCATGCACAAACACATAGTCAACTTTGAACCTTAATATTTTTAACTTCACACACTTCCAAATATTAAAATTAGGTTAATTATATTATCCTTTGAGTCCTCTACCACATTTATTTTTACACCATGATCAAATTCTATGTAGATCAAAAGATATAGACAAAATATAGAGCACTAGTTTTTCCTTTACAAATTCAAATATTCAAATGAAAAAAGTCACAATTAAACTTCAAACACCATGATTGAATCTCATGTACTCACTAATTTAGATCAATCATTCACCATTTATCATGTTAAATCCTTAACACATAGTTCCTTAATGCCAAATCTTAAACCTTGAACATGTTGACCTCATCTCGTGCAATCTAGAAACTTTGACCTCATACACTCTACCAATCTCTTATACATATCTCAATTTTTAACAATGATAAATAATTATCACTTTGACCTCTTAAATTTAATATTCACCATTTATATATATTTTTATGATCACCTACTCACCATTAATCCTTGGAGTAAGTTTGATCATTATCTCTACTCATCATTTAACATTAAACAGTTGCCACCATCTCATTACATCCTAAATTCTTAGAGAAATGTGCACTATTGATGATTATTGAAATTTAACCTATGAAAATTTGACTATAGTAACCTTACTTATCTTCTTGTCAGGCCAACTTTGCATAGTCATATATTTTTCTTCACTCACTCGCATGTTCTCAAATTTAGACCAAATGATCTCACATAGGAAAATCAAACCATGTATCAAACTACTCATAAAACCCTCACATGTGTGAGATATAATGAAATTAAAATTACTCCTTCAATTTATCAGTTCATAGTGCCAACAATGTTAATAATTAATTGTAAGGCCAACTTTGCACACGCATAACTTTTACATGCTTCGATGCATAATCTGAGATTTAACATAAAACAACTAAGTACAAAATTGAACAAACCCATATGATCACCTTCTCCTGAAATGTCCACATGTGTGAGATATTATACCATCAAAATGCTTACTCGGCTCTTCTTTCCATATTGAAAATTTGGCTAAGTATGGGAAAACACTATCTAAATGCCTGGGAGCCAAAATATTCACTTGCATATCTTTTGATGTGCTTAGGCACATGACCTAAGATTTAGTGCATAAGAACTAGTCACAATAATAAACAAACCCATGTGAACATTTTCTCCTAACTCATCAATACATGGTAATGGTGATGTCATTAAACTACCTACTTAGATTTTATGTCACTAGACTCAAAGTGTCTAGATGAGAATTATGGATAATCAGATCAATTCCACATATACACATAAACACTCAAAGAATAAAAAAACATATTAGGAACCTATTACACATCCTAAAATCATCATACTCATCCTTAAACATCTCAAACCATGCCAAAACTAAAGATCAACCACACCAACTTCAAACACACTAGGCCAAGCACATTACAGACTTTATCATTATCACTTATGTTATCAAAGCACTTGATCCACTCACCAAGCCACCTACTTGAAATCATCATGACATCATTTACAATTCTCCAATAATTTCTTCCTTTGTCATTGATTTCAACAACCGACCATCATATAGAAATATACATGTCACCTTCTTTCTCTCATTTCAATCACTCTCACAATAGGAACTTCCTCCCCCTTTGACATAATGACAAAGTGGGCACAAATTGATCTTGAGGACCTAAAAATACTACTAAAAAGAGAGGACCATATTGCAAAGATGATACAAAATCCCCCTTACCTTGAGCCTACTTTCTCTTTCCTTGACACACTTTCTCTTTCTCCATGCCAACACTTCCTTCAACCAAGCACTGCAGTCAATGAAGAAAGAACACAAAAACATAAAAACCTAATGGAACACAACAAGAAACATATAAGAGGGAATTATCATAATAAATTTGAGTAATTTAATCACTTGATCATATTTAGATCTTCACGCATCATGAAGAACCACCACACATGCTTACTAGTCTTCTCTCTCAAGCTACCATAAGGACCACCAACAAAACTTCATACCACTCACCAAATAGGAAACATGCACTAAACTAGCTTGAAAACAACCATTATGACCATATATTATATATCATTCATAAACCTATAGATAAATCTAATGATTGTTTTTATCCCCCTTAACCAAGTACCTTCTATTAATTCACATATAAATAAATGACACCCAAGCTTTGTCTTAGATACTCAAACATAGATTTTGACAATGGTTTGGTCATAATATCTACAAGCTACTCTTTTATAGGCATATATTCCAAATTGAAACATTAATGAATCACTTGTCTCTCAAGACATGATATCTAATAGGAATGTGCTTAGTTTTTTAGTGTATAAAAGAATTCTTTGAGATACTAATTTCACTAGTATTTCCATAATAAATAGGACCAGGTCCATTTTGTCTTACCTTATTATTCTCCAAAGTTTGTTTCATCCACATGCCTTAAGTTAAATAACAGGAACCCATTATATACTCATCTTCTATAGTTTATAGAGACATAGAGGCTTGATTCTTACTTAGCCAAGACACCAAACAATCTCCCATGAAAAAAACCTCACCACTAGTACTCATCCTATCATCCACACATCCTACCCAATCAACATCAATATATTATTTCAAAGAGAATTATTTACTCTTGAGATACCATAAACCATAGTCCATACTACCTTTGAGATATCTCAAGATATTTTTGATTCCTTTTGAGTGAGATTCTCTAAGTTTAGCTTGAAACCTTCCTATAAGACCTACTACTTACATGATGTCAGGACTAGATGGAGTAGAGTAAAAAATACTTCCAATCATGGATATATACAATGTTTGATAAACATTTGGTGAGTCATCTAGTTTACTTAACTTGCATCCTGTGATCATTGGAGTACCCATTGGCTTACAATCCATCATGTCAAACTTCCTTAGCATATCCTTGATGTATTTATCTTTTAAAATGAATATCCCTACATCAATTTTATTAATATGTAATCCTAAGAAGAAATAAAATCTACCTACATTGACATTTCAAAATTAGTCTTTATAGTTCTATAAATTCTCTACTCATTTTATCATTGTCAGATCCATAAACTATGTCATCAACATATACAACAACTATCAATTGATGATTAATTTAAGTCTTAATGTAAAAATTACTATTAGATAATCCCATTTTAAAACCTTTACTCAAAATATACTTATCTATTCTATCATACCAAGCTCTAGGATCTTGTTTAAGACCATACATAGCCTTCTTCAATTTACACATAAAATCTTGATTACTTGACATGAAGTATTATTCAGGTAACTCAATGTAGAATTCTCCTTCTAAGTTTTGATTCAACAAGTCATACTTAAAATCCATTTTATATACCTTAAAAATATTAAATTATCATATTCCAAGAAAATTCTAAATGCTTCCATTCTTACCATAGGATTAAAATTTTCAACAAAATCTATTCCTTTAACCTGAGCATATCCTTTACACATCAATCTATTTTTATTCCTTGTGAATTCTCCTTTCTCATTCATAATTTTTTTTTAAAACCCACTTGGTACCTATAAAAAATTTATCTTTTGTCCTAGGAACTAAGTCCCATGTTTCATTATTTTTTATTTGATCAATTTATTCATCTATTGCATCATTCCAAATTTCATCTTTGCTAGCTTCCATGAATGTTTTGGGTTTAATCAAGGATAAAAATACTAATTATTGTTGATTTTTATTTATCAACATTATCATTATATTATAAAACCTTGGACCAACATTTCCAATAATTTTATAGATTGGATGATTTTTCTAAATTCTTCTAGATGGAGATTTAATATCTTGTTTTTATTCCTCTTCTTTATCTTCATCATCTATTTGAATAAATAACTCATCATTATTTGAAACAATATTATGAATTGAGTCACTTACCTATAATTTTAGCTTCTTGACTCTACTTGACTCATATACACTTACATTTAAACTTTCAACAATCTTGTGAAGTCTCCTATTGAAACACCTATAGGTAGTACTGATAGAAGAATAACCTAAGAAGATGCCCTCATCAGATCTTGAATCAAATTTTCAAATATTATCTTCATCTCTTTTTATGAAGCACCTACTCCAAAAAACTCAAAATTATTGACAATATTTATGCTATTATTCCATAATTCATAAGGAGTATTATTACCATTTTCTTTGATTTGACATCTATTTAAAATGTACACAAAATTGTTGGTTATATCTTCCCAATAACCATCTAATAATTTTTCATCTTCAATCATGGTTTTACCCATCTCAACAATAGTCCTATTATTCCTTTCAACAAAACCATTTTATTTTGTTGTTCGAGTATCATAATATTGTCTTCTTAGCCCATGTTCTTCATAAAAATCATCAAATTTATGAGACCAAAACTCACATCCTCTATCTGATGTCACATACTTGATCTTTGAAACTCTATCATTTTACATAATATTTTTGAATTCCATTAAGTTTGTAAAATATTATAATTTGTATTTAAGAAAAAATATCTAAGTCATCCTAGTAAAATCATCAATGAGAAGCATGAAGTATCTATTACCTTGAATACTTTGAGTTTTCATAGGTCTACATAGATCAGTGTAGATCAACTCCAATGGCTCTATAGTGGATAATTACTTAGTTTTGTATCTTATTTTGGTTTTTTTCCCATGAAGACATGCCTTGTAAAGATAATGAGGAATATTATAAATCTTAGGCATATGCCTTACCAACCCCTTTGAATTGATTTTTATCATATTATAAAAATTTATATGTCCAAGAATTCTATGCTGAAGCTAGCTTTCTTAAAAATGACATATGAAGCCTCTTACTTATTGGATTCATGTAATACATACATGTTATCTATTTTATAAACATTTTTAATTAATCTACTAGATATTACCTTTCTTATTTCACATACATCATCATAAAAAGTTAAAACATTTCCTTACTTACATATTTGGCTCACACTTAAAAGATTATGTTTCAAACCTTCTACATATAAGACATTCTCATTATTAGTATGACCATTGTCCAAAATCATAGTACTTTTGCTAACTATGTTAACATATTTGTTGTCTCCAAATCTAACTACACCTGGGTTGGTATTTTTGAGAGAGATAAACTTGATCTTGTCTCCTATCATATGATTTGAACATCCACTATATATGAACCATCTCTTATTTTCATATTATTGAGTATGCAAAGCCACTTGAAAAAAAATGAATCTTCCTTTGGTGATTTTCTTAGATTTTTCTTAGTTTATTCTTTAGACTTGGTCTCCTTGAACCATTTGATAGTGTCAATGACCTATATATCCTTTTTATAAAATGATATGTTATAGTTCTTAGCTATGTGACCTTATTGGTTACAGTGGTAACATATGAGATCCCTTTTGATATTTGGAGAGAGATAACAATCCTTATATCTATGAACAAATTGATTACAAGAGAAGCATTAACCATGTAAGATATTTTTCATGTTTGACCCTCTTTTCTCTTGACCATTACTACTCAATGTATTTTCATTCTTGATCCTCTTGGTGCAACTAAAACACTTTGTATCCTTGGATAACAGAAAACTAAGTAATTCATGACTTTATTTTCACATCATTCCATCTTTTGATTGAGACCTTCATTCACCATGACCTATAGATCCTTGATTGTTGCCTCTAGATCTTGCACTTGTATCATCAAACTATTAACTTCTAATAAAACACAAACTATATTATCTTAAAGATAAGCCATTACCTCTTTTTCAACCATTGTACCTTTGATAACCTTCAAGTGGTTAAATTTCACATGAAGGACTTGATTTGATACCAATTATTAGAGGTACAATCATTAAGAGGGGGTGAATTAGTGAGCCTAGAAAATCCAACTTCAATTTTAGTCCTTTCAAGTTCTTAATCCATTACCATAAGTATTCATGAAGTATATCAACATTCACATAAATAAATAAGAGAGACAATGAAAGATCAATCACATAACACATGACATATGTAGGAAACCCTCTTGGGGGAGAAAAATAATTAAAACATAAAATTAGACTACTATCCTATAAAAATAAGAACCAATTTAGACCATCTTCAACTGATCAAGGAACTACAATCCCTATTTAGTGAGACTACAATCTCGAAAGGTTATACAACACCTATCTAATTAAGTTTCAATAACAACCAGAATTTTAGAAAGTTTAACCTTGTAAGGAGCTTACAAAACCCATAAATACTAAGCTACCATAACAACACCTATGAACATATCCACCTATGAACCGATGTCTGTAACCCTTGATGATGGACCTCTACTTATCACTCTTCACCTTCACTCACACTCAATCTACAAGAGTACTATTTTTACAACATAATTATGACCTATAGGTCATATAAATAGTCCTCAATTTAATCTACTCATCAACTCATCTATAAGGAACTCTATCGCCCCTTCACTCCATAATTCGTACACATAAGCCTTTCTCAAATCTCTCCCAAGTCTCTCACTCCAAGTCTAAAAATCACCATCTTTGATTTCATTATTTATAGAGAATTGATGATCAACACCATCTTGGTCAGCCATTAGTCATGCCTTAACCATTAAGGCATCTATCTCATTGAGACACAACTCAATAAAATCTTCATAGGTTGCCCATAGCATCTATGGGTCACCCTTAAGTAGCTACACCTTTTAATAAGGCCCTTATAGCTCTCATAGGTCTCATGGAGAATTATTCGCCCCTTTATAAATAAATCAAATAAACAAGAACACAAAACCACTACCAAAATCATGGACCCATTCCATATGATCTATAGGTCCCCCTTAAGTTCTAATAACCAACATAGTACACTTTTGCTTAAGCACAATTTGCTCAAACAATATTCTATGCACATAGTCACCATGAATGAATACATAGTAAATTTATAAGACTTTGTTCATACTATATACACTTGTTCAATCCCTAATAATGCACACATAACATCCTCATGGATTCTATAACACTCCCCAATATCTAATTCATTAAGAAATATCAAAATAGTATTAAAACAAGCTCAAACGGTTTTTTTAGGTCATTTAAAGTCTATAAATGAACACATAGTCAAATTTAAACCTTAATATATTTGATTATACACATTTACAGATATTCAAATTAGGTTCATTAGATTCACCATGGAGTCCTCTACCACTTTTCTTTCTATACTATGAACAAATTCTATCTAGATCAAAAGATATACCCAAATATAGAGTACTAGTTTTTCCTTTGAAAATTCAAATATTCAAATGAAAAAAATCATAGTTAAACTTCGAACACCATGATCACATATTGTGTCCTCACTAATTTAGATTAGACATGCAACATTGATCTTGTTTAATCTTTAACACATAGTTTTCCAATTCTAAATGTTAAACCTTGAACATATTGACCTCATCTCATGAAATCTAGAAACTTTGACCTCATGCACTCTATCCATATCTTGTACATAGCTAAATTTTTATCAATTTTAAATATTTATCACTTTGACCTCTTGAATTTAATAGACACCATTGATCTCTATCTATATTATCACCCACTCATCATTGATCCTTAGAATAAGCTCTTTATCTTTGTTCATCATTAAACATTGAATACTTACCACCATATCATTGCTTCTTGACTTATTGGATAAATTCACACCATCAATGATGCTCAAACTTTAACTTGTGAAAATTTGACTAAGTATGGGAACCTTACTTATTTTCCTGGAAGGCCAAATTTACATAGTCATATCTTTTTCTTTACTCTCTTGTATTTTCTAAAATTTAAACCAAATGATATCCTCACATAAGAGAATCCAGCTATGTATAAAAATTATCTTATATCCCTCACATGTGTGATATATAAATACATTAAAATTACTCCTTAGATTTATCATATCATGGAGCCAACAATGTCAAGAATTTCTTGGAAGGATAAATTTTTACATGTATAAATTTTGATTTACTTTAGTCCATGATCTGATATTTACCACAAAATAACTAGGTAAAAAATTGAACAAACCCATACGATCACCTTTTCCTAAAATGTCCACACATGCAAGATATACTAGCATAAAAATGTTTTCTTGACTCTTTTTGCCATATTACAAATTTGGTTAAGTATGGGAAAACACTATCAAAATGACTAGAAACCTATATTTGCACTTGGATGACCTAATATTTATTACATAATAACTGGTCAAAATACTTAAAAAACCCATGTGGCCATTTCCTCCTAACTCATCCACACATGGCAAGGGTGACATCATCAAACTGCCTACTCATATTTTCTACCATTAGACCCAAAGTGTCTAGATGAAAACTATGGAAAACTAGATCAATTAAACTTATGCACATAATCACACAAATAATATAAACATATTAGGGATGTCTTTCACATCTTCAAATCATCATGCTCATCCCTGAGCATCTCAAACCATATTGATATTGAAGATCAACCAAGCCAACTTCAAGCACACTAAGACAAACACATTGCACACTTTGTCATTGTCACTTAGGCTATAAAAGCACTTCATCCATTCATAATGACATCATCATGACATCATTGAAAATGATACAATAGGTTTTTGAACTAGATTCACATGTACTTTATGAAATATTGATTGGATCTAGATGTGACTAGCTAAAGAATTATATGTTTTTTATTGCCTTTCTTTTGATGTATACAGATTAGAAAATAGATTGTCACTATTTTTAAAATTATCAAACCCTATCTTCCTCATCATTAGAGTGAATATTATAAAAATTGGATAGTTTTCACATGGTGTCGAGCTACCCCAATGACACCTCTATCAATGGTCACTACCTACATATCTAATATTTTGAAGAGGGCATCAAACTTATATAGTTATCCCCTATATGTTAGATTATGTGTACATAAGGATGTAATGTGATAATCAACTACATATAGTTACCTATCTTGTAACATGGAAAATATTTCTCATGGTTTTCTCATTTATTACTTTAGACTTGTGGGAATATTGATCTTATTATTGATATGTAAATAGGGATGAATAGAGTATATTTTCTCATTTAAATGCTTAATTGAGTGATTATTGATAAGTTGACTTATGATTTACCTATATTTTATAGGTGAAGATTATATTAGGGTTGATATTGTATATAACAATCCATTTTTAAAATATATCTATCTAAATAACTTAGTCCAACCACTAGGCTGATTCATTTTTAAATTATATGACTTTTGGGATTTACACACTTAGTTAGAAAAAGAACATCTACATCAACATAGCATATGGATTAGATGAAAGTGTCTAAGAAGTTATAAAATATATACATGTACAAACCTAGCAGCTAAGGATAATGATCAAATTTATAGAATTTTTCATAGCATAGAAGGATTGGTCATAATAATAACATATGGTCAGACTAAGAAATAAGAAATTTGGCACAAAGAGATAATGAACACAAACCTTTCAACATAAATAAGGTATTATATATTAAGGTTACATTAATGATACATATTTTCCAAGTATATAATATTGAGTTTCTATATAATTTATATTTAGTGTTCACATTTCCCTTCTTTAATCTAGTAATGAAATTTCTAGTTTAAAAGAAAAGAAATGTGTATAATAGACATTGTCTTTATATGAGCCCAACTTGAGTGTTTTTTGGTCAGTGAAGTACAACCAAGATAATATTAAAATATATAATAAATATATGAAATATAAAATTGAATGAATTTTAAATCCTTTAAATTATAGAGAGCAAGGTTAGGAGTACACCTGTGTGTTGATGCAACCATATTTATTTTTGGAAATTTGATTTGAAGATATGCTTCATTAAGAATCATTGGAGATGAGATTAGGAAAAAAAATAAACCTAAAATTTCATATATAGAGAGAGATATTGAAGGATAACAATCCCCAAACCTTGGTGAAAGGCAAGTTTCCCTATGGCCATTGAGATTATCTTAATAGTATACCATAATCATACTTATTACCTAGTGAGTATGAGTGATATAATCAAATAAAACTATATATATGGTGAGGGTGGATGATATAATCACTCCATCCTATAAATATGGTGTATTTATATGATTTAATCAATTGTAACTTATAAATTTGGTAAGATTGAGTGATTTAATCACCTCAACCTTCTAGAAGATGAAATATTGGTAGGATTATCTATCAGTCAAAGAACTAAACCACATTTACCATAGAGATGATATAATTACTATAGAAGTAGAACACTCTTCTAGGATGACAAAATAGAGGATTTTATTGACTTGAGCTACAGTAAGAAAGAAGGCTTTACATGGACAAAGGCTCGCCTGATTAGAGAAAGGGCATGCCTCACACAAACATAACCATTAATTGATGATGTATTAGATCACTATTTATACCATAACATTATAATAGATAAAGGGTATAGAGAATAATATAGGTGAATATAGAGAATTATGGAAAGTTTATAGATCAAAGTGACCTATGTAATTATATATGTTAATGCAAGTTTTATGCACACCATAGTCAACATGGTAACCTCTAACATTTTATGATCTCAATGGAGGTAAACTCCATTATAAGGAATGAGTTGTAGGTATGCTATCTTTGGCTACCTATTGATGGAATAGCTAGCAGGGCATGTAGGTTGTTGACAAGGTTTTTTAGATAGAGGTGTGGTCCTTAAAACGTAGTGAATCTCTATGTGAGTTGGATGGATGGTTGGATTATAATCTAAAGTGGATAGGTCTAAAAAAAATTTAAAAAAGAGATAAGGATAAGACAAAAATGAAGGCTCTATGGTTTTAATAAAATACTTCCTTGGTTGGATTCTAAATAGACCTATACTCTCATAACCTATGGCTATTAGTATCAAAAATTACACACACATAATTAGACACAATTATTAAGCCTAAGGAGATAATGATGCAATAAATTCACATGCCTCAAACAATATTTTCTCCTTTTACGGTAGTTATTCCACACTCTTACTCAGGAGATTATGGCTCAGTATAGTGAAGTATCTGAGGAAGCTTTAGCACACACATAGAAAACTACATAAAAAAAACACTAGTACAGATTCAAAATTATTAATCAAACAAATTGAATATCTTAACCAATATATTTTACCAATCTCTCAATAGCTATTGCACATCTACAGATCAGTCATCAATAAAAATAATCAAGAATCCATTCATAGCTATTTCACACTAAATATTATTGAAACATACAACCAAAGAAAGTAAAAATTAATTACATGAAAAATTGGAAATAAAATAAACAAACACATTCAATGATGATCAAAATTGGTGTTGCTCTTGTATTCAAAATTATCTAACAAAAATATAAGTTAGATTATAATTGTTTATGTAGACTTGGTGAAGGGGTCACCTTATCCTTGAAGCTCATGCAATTTAATTACATGTGATATTTAGAACCTGAGTTCTAATTATGGTCTAAAACCATATAAGAGTCTTCTTATAGTTATCAATTTAAGTTAGACTCTATAAAATTTATATAACATATGCATGTGTATAAAGACAAAGGATATTTCTAAAAATATGTGTCATTTTACCAAAACTATACATGCCTCTTTTTATAGGTTTCAAGATCAACCTATAGATATTTTAGATTAGTCACCTTCAAATGGAACTTAGACAAAGGTCTAAGACAAGTATCACTTTTGACAATGCTTGAAAACTAGTGACACTTATGTTAGCTATGACTAATCTTACTAAAATATGCATTTCATGTTGCTTGTGCCTTTTAAAAGATATAATATTCCCCTTCAAAATGTTATACAAGCTTAGTCATCAGAGGAATATAACCTAACTATGAGATCCAATGGTTGTTGTTAAATATACCCCAAGTGTTGAAAGATATATTTCCATCAGATAAAATGTTCATGACAATCATTCCAAAGGATTATATTGGATAAAATGTCCAAAACAATAAGTTTAGGGCAAAAAGATCAAAATAATAAGTCTAAGGAAAAAATCCTAAAATAATTCTTCAAATTAATTAAGTAATGAACATCTACATAATTCTATCCATAATGCCATGCCATTCTATTTACTAGATTTTGAAATGTAGTTTTGTCTTTGGGACATGTGTCAACACCTTAATAGGTCTAGATCTTTTGAAAAGTCCTCCTAGGACTTACATAGTCAGATCTTCATCATGATGGAACATGAGCATGCCACTTGGAAGCTTTGTGGGGCCTTTATATACCTTACAATTATAGCTCAAATGACTTTATACCACTTGGAAACTCCTCATTAATTATGAGACATTTAAAAATTTCATGTTGATATTGCACCATTGGATCAAATATACTTGAGTTAATTTAGCTAATAGATCTTAGTGTTTTGACTTATTGACTCTTACGTGCTTTTGACACTTACCACATCTTACATTCCTCTATGTACGAAGCTCCCATGATGGTGACACATGTCACCCTCATGGGGCTCCTTGAAATTATTTATTTCTAAGCTTAATGAAATATCATATATCTTTAGTACGTGAGTTAACATTCACCATAGATCTAGGTGCTTGACCTTTTGACTCCCTATGATCTTGACACTTGTCATTTCTTTCGGACTCACTACTCCTTAGGATTAAAGTCTAAGCTAATGTTTTAAAAGTTCTCATGTATGTGTTATACTTGGTAGCTACTCAAGATTCTAAGCTCTATGTATTGGGCTCCCTCACTTCATTCAATCAAATATACTAGGCTCCCATGATGGTGACACTTATCATTCTCATGAGGCTCCATAGGGATTTTATATTCCAACATTGCGCTTGCTTCATTTGACCAATGGTGTGCAAGTTAACGTGCACCATTAGATCATAATCCATAATGTTGAGTGATATTGGTTCCATTTATTAAAATCTTTGACTTATTATGCTTTGTTTCACACCATTATATTAACTTTACTTGAGTAAATGCAGGTTATTTTGTGATCTTGATAGTCGAACTTGATGGGCTTTGCTCCTATAAACCAAAATAAACTAAGTGATCCTATGCAATATAAAGGACTTAGACTATGATAAAAATGTAATAAAGGGGGACCATTATAATAATAGGACCATGCATATATTATATATCCTAAGGTTTTAGTTGTATTAACAAATATGATTAAGACCTAGGCTTAAAATATATAAAATAGCCCCTACATTAATTTTGACCCTATGTAAATCATAAGATATAAACAAAGATTGAGTATATATATTTTTAACATAAGGTATTAGTATTAATAAAATATGATTATGACCTATGATAAAATCTTAAATTAACTCCGTAATATAATAAAAGAGTTTTTTTAATAACTTTGACCCTGCATAAAAAAATTAGATCTATTAAAAAGGACTTTAGGCTAAACAAATTATCCTAAGGTTTATACATGATTTTAATCATAGAATCAATTTAATAAATAAGATACCAAATGTTAAAAAAAAGTTAATTTATCAATAAGGTGTAAAACCCTAGGTAGTATTCACACCAATGGACTCCATTACTCTTATATTCTAGAAATATAAGAATCCAAGGTTATCAAATTTAGATAAGATTCAACTAGAATAATGTGTAATTATGGGAACCCAAACATGGTGTGTATTATATATAAATAAATATAATGTTTAAAACACTCTAATGGTACTTTGATCATATGAATTATCAATTTAAATCACAAATTTACATAATTTGAAACAAGGGTCCTCATTTTCAAAAATGGGGCTGCATTAGGTACAAAAAATGGTGACTCATAGGGGGATTAATCTTGAGTATTCAAGAACCCAAAAATTTGGTTAGTAATCCTTATATAAATCACAAGGTGTGTCAAAAAATAATAATTAAATCAAAAACATGAAATATTTTTATGTTACATACTTGTTTTCCAATTCTTAGATCTATGTGTGTCAAAATGTGTAATTCATTTAACCCCTACTATGATGAGTTTTTTAAAGGCTTGATGAAATTTTAGGATTAATTATAGTTTATTTTAAAGATCATTAAAAATAAGGGAAGCTCAAGCATTGCTCTGCTTCTAGCTAGGCATCCATAGCCCTGATAGAGATACCTTTGGCTCCTCTTCTCTTTCCATTATCTTCTTTTAATCATGATGCATGGTACATTGACCTTATTTAACCATGTGATCCTTTTTATTTTATTTTTCTCATTTGAAATCATTGGTTTTCTTCTTATTTTATTTTTCTTTTGTTCTCAAATGAAAATAAAAGAGTTGTAACCCTGGCGAGCTGGTTAATTATAAAATAAATCATTACTAGAATGTCCTTACCAACCACATCTATACCCAAAATTGTCATTTCCAATAGGTATTTAATGTGATAAGTGAATTTGATCCAATAACATGGGAAAACTTTCTAAATTTGTATGAAGTACTCTGAGAGCAACTTTCATAGACTTGGTGAAAGTATTTAATTGTGACATAATCCATAATAATTCATGATTACATAGCTTTATATTGAAGACTCAAAAACATAGAAATATGCCCAATCTATAAACTAGTCCCAAATTAAAAAAATTTAATTTCCCCCCTTTATACAAGTCATAAACTCAATTGGTTTATATTTTAGCTTGGTTATGGTTAGAGCAAACACAATTTAGATTGCTATGGAAATCATTGAAAATAAGTAATCTAGAAAGAGGGAAATCTAATATGAGAAAGCAATAAATATAATATAATTCTATGTTTATGCTCATCTATCCCTCATTACTTAGCAACATCAATATATGACATAGTACTAAAGTAGTGACTTAGGAACTATCCATTGACTAGATATGTAAGCTCTTTTCCTTACAAGTCCTTCAGATGAAATGTGTTATTACCTATGATCCCAAAAATTTGGTATGGTCCAATCCATAGTGGGGCAAACTTATCATGTTTCCTTTCTTCTCATGGGATTTATCCCAAAGTAGCACTAAATCATAAATGCTTTGACTTTCACTCTCTTATCAAACCACCTTTTGACCACATCTTAGTGTTTGTTAAATTTATATAAGGTCTCATTTATTGAATCTTCCATTTATATTATATCCAACAATATTGATTATTCTTTATCACTTGGTTCCATGTAGTCCTATATGAATTGATAAGTGGGTAGCTTCAACATGATAGTAAATACTAGTTTGCATTCATACACCAATAAGTAAGGTAAAACTTGAATGGCTTTTTTGTATCTTGTTTGATCTACCTAAAAAGTGTACTTTAATAGATTGTGCATGTCCCTAGGCTTGTCCCTTGTTGATTTATTAATTACATCAAACAAATTTCTATTCATTGATTCCTCCAGTCTATTTCCCTAGGGGTGATAATTATAATTTGACTTGATAATAATCTAGTTATCATGTTCCCACTTAATAAATTATACTAATATGAAAGCTAGTCCATTATCACAAACCAAATAAATGGGCATGCCAAATCTAGTTGTTATGTGTTCCTCCAAGAATCAAATCACATCTTGTGCTCTATAGTTTTTTTTTTGGCTATGGCTTCAGTCCATCTTATGTAGTAGTCAATATTATCAAGCATGAATTTATGTCCTGCTAAGGAATTTGGGTTGATGACACCAATGAAGTCTAAACCCCACTACGCAAATGACCTTCCTTCAAAAACTAGTTATAAAGGAATTACTACATGTAATTATCACTTGGATAGAGTTTAGAATTCATGAAATATTCTAACATGAGTATGATCATATTTTAAGACTATTGGATAATAGTATCCCATTCTTAAGATCTTATGGGCCATGGTATTTCTAGATGGGTGACAATGACCTATCTTCTAATGCAAGTTATCTAAAATTTCTTCAGCTTCATCTACATATACACACTTAATATAAACACCTTCATAATTTTTTCTATAGTGGACTACCTTCTTGATCATGTAATGAGTAGCTATGAGCCTCAAAGCTATTCTCCTCTCTCTCTCTATTTAGTTTTGGGGAACAAGTTATTATAAGTAAAAACTATATTATATCAGTATACCATTATTTTTTAGATACTTGAGATTCACATACCTCTTCAACTATGATACAAGGATCTGGTTCAATCATAAGCTAAACAATGTCATTACCTTGAATGATATTTTTAGGATTGATCTCTATATCAAATTCTTGTAACTTGGCCATCCATTTGCCTCGATGTTCTCCTAATTAATTTTTTGATAGGGTGAGCTTGACCATAGGATTAGGTATGATGGATATGGTTTTATTCCTCAAGATGTAATGCCAAAATTTATTTAATACCTTGACGATGGAAAAAATATGTTTATCAATCATAGATTACCTAAGTTATACATCTTTTAGATTTTTTCTCATGAACACAATTGGAAGCTCAGTTTCCTCCTTCTACATGATGATAGTCATAATCCTATGTTATGAATGGAATGAGTACATGTAAAAATAATTTTTAAAATTTGGACTAATCAATATTGGGGCCTCTGATATTACATCATTAATGTCCTAGAAGGACTTTAGGGATTTATCCTTACACTCTCTTTTGGAATCCTACTTGATCATGGATTTTAAAGGTTTTACAATCTCTAAAATTTTTGAGATGAACTTCCTTATTAATTTAATCTTTTTGAAGAATTATTTAATCTCCTTATTGTTTAGTGGCTAAATTTTTGAAATTGCCTAAATTCTATCTAGATCAATGGTGATCCCATCCTTGGTGATGATGTGCCCTAAGAGCTTTCCCTCATTCAATCTAAATATTCTCTTATTTGGGTTTAATGAAACACCAATCTTTCTACATCTCTTGAATATGGATTGTAAGTGACTTATGTTGTCTTTTTGATTCTTTAAAAATACTATAAGAACATCTATGTAGATGATTATGCATTTTCTTGTTAGTCCTTTCAAAAAATGATCCATGGCATGTTGAAAGGTCACTCCTACATTTATTAAGCTTAATTTCATCCTCTTATATGCATAAGTTCCCCAATTCATATAGAATGTCCTCTTCATTTTGTCCTTAGATTACACTAGTCCCTGATTATAGCTTAAAAATCCATCCAAAAAGGACATCATTTTAGAACCACTTACTATTTGTATCACCTAATCCTAAGAAGGTATGGGATAATTGTCCTTTTTATAAGCCTTATTCAAGTTCCTAAAATCTGTACATAATCTAATCTCATGATTCTTCTTTCTTACTAGGACCAAATTAGCCACATAGGTAGAATGTCTTACTTGAAAGATATTTTTTGTGCTTAACAACTTCTCCTCTTCTCTATGAATGATAGGCTCTAGAATAGGATTGATCAATCTTTACCTCTATTTGAATGGCTTGTGATCTAACTTCAAAGGAATCATATTAGTAATGACCTATGGGTCATACAAATTCAAGTCTTCATATGTCCAAGAAATGACACCCCTGTATCGAGTGATTACATCCTTCACTTGTTATCTCTCTTTTGAGGTGTAGCTAAGACTAATATTAAAATAATGTGGGATATTTTCATCTCCTAGATTTTCCCTTCTAAATTTTGATTCATTGACTTTGGGCCACTTAAATTGTTGATCTTGAGGGTCTATATCAAATGGTCTTTCCAAAGAGATCAACTTGATTGGAATTTGATTGTCTTTGAATTAGAGAATGCCTTCTTTTTCTAATTCCTCTTGATAAAGGTGATTAATTTCCTTGTAATTGATGATTTAGGATTCAAATTCCCCTAAACTAGTTAAAAACTAAATATTATGTCCATCATCATCAAAGACCTAGAAATTTTGTACATATCTAGAACATAAGGAAATGATACCAATTCAATAGAGAATTTTTTTACCTTAGATTCTTGTAATGGCTCCAAATTAGTAAAATTAGTAGCTAGTAAGTTTGGCACTTGATTTTTCTCTTTGGGAAGTGCTACTATGTTAAAAGTTTCAAATCTTTCAATCAGGTCCCATGTACTTTGTTTGTATCTCTTTAAATAAGATAACTTACATTGGTGTTTATTTCTGACATGATTGACCACCAACTCTGAGTCACCAAATATTGATAATTACTTCACATTATTCTTAAGTGCAAACTATAATCCCATAATTAGAGCTTCATACTCATCTCTATTATTAGTGCATGTAAATTTAAACTTATATGTTTCCAAGAACCTTTTACCTTTTGGATCAATTAGCTTGATTCCCATGCCTCATCCTTGTTTGGATCTAGCACCATCACAGGGTAGAGTCCACATTTGATTAGAATCTTCAAGTTCTAGCTTCTATAATTGATTTTGAGTAGTAAAATTATAAATAACAACGCTGGGTGACTCATACTTTACCTCTTCATTCTTGATGTTATATTTTTTAATATGATACTTCATTCTCAACTATCTATCAATCCTAATTTGAATTATAATTCCTCTCCATGGTAGCTAGATATGAGAGAAGATTTTAGAGAGATATTTGTTGAGTTTTTTAGATCAATCCCTACTTATAAATAGTCCATAACCTCTGGGTATGTTTACTACTAAAATATCAATGTCATTTGGACTCATAATTTAGATGCTATTGAATGCACACATTGGTCAATTCTCCAACTACTGGTACTATTTTTTTGCCTAGTTATGAAACTATTCTCTTTGAAGGACTCAAAGTCAGACCTAGTTTTTGACATATGGATTTGGGGATGATAGTTGTAGATGCTCTCGAATCAACTAAACAATTATTAATTTTCTTACCAAATGCTTGGATATTCAATAGGAAGGGTGAAACTTCTAGATTAATCTTATAGACGACATTGGCATCAACAACTTTTGCTTTGTTTATAGATGATTTAACTCTATCTATAAGAGCCTTTCTAGTAATGGAATTCCATAGTAGCTAATTTTTTTTATGCATATGTGCTAACTCATGAAGATTTATATTCACCTTTATCTTTTTCATATAATCTACAATATTGTATCCTCCTTTGTTTGGTTCTTCCTTGCTTTGTGGCTGATCATTCCCATTTAGAGGGGGTGGATTATTGTTTTCATTAGGATTAAGAGGTATCACCATGTTGTTTGAAGGATTCCATATGGTAAGTGGTTGCTTATTATTTATATTATATTCACCTCTTTGGAACTACCAAAAAGCATGAATTTTGTTCATATTTTACTTTGGTACATTATTATCTTTGCCTGGGAATGGAAACTCATGAGTTTTAGAAAACATATTAGTACTTGAAGAGCTAGGATCTTTGTGTGTTTTAGGTGGATTATTCATCTAATCCTATCTAAATACTTCCCTCTAAAACTTTTTGAATGCTACACAAAACTCTACATAGTCAGGCTCATCATGTTGAGAGGTATTGTGAATTCTACACTATTTGGGAAGAGTTGTTTCTACCATGTTGATCTCTATAAGTTTATTAGGCTACTCAAGCCTATTAAATGATCTATTGTATCTTTGAAATCTAGAATTTTGATTACCATTTGAGGCATTTGAATTGACCATCTTCTTTTTCATATTCATCAAGTCATTGGTCAACTTTTGAACCATATTTTGAATATAATCAAGTTATGACTTTGTAGAGTTAGTACCTTTTTAAAAAATAGAAAGATATGTAGTAAATTTTTGATTATCTTGGTATTTATTTCTTTACATGTGATGGTTTAATAATCTATAAATTGGTTGTAGTGTTTAAATCATGAGAAGTAATGTATATAGCTAGTTTTGATTGAATGTTGGGACATTTTACCTTACATGTGGAAGCAAATTCAATGTGGGAAGGCCATTATGGAACTTAGACATAATGGGTACATAAAGATTGAGCTATTCTTCATTATTAATGGATTATTTGAATGTATATGCCAAATTATTAATTGGATCATCTCTCCTTAAAAACACCATGGTAATAAGATTTAGTGTGTTCTTATACATCTCCAATGCTAATGCTTCCTTTGGATTATACTATGGGATTAACTAATTGTACATATTTTGAAATGTCACATTAAAAGAATATATAGGCTCATTAGTCTCTCTCTTCATACTAGAAAAATATCTAGTATATTATGTTGGGATTGGTAACCTATCCAAATTTTACAAGAAAATTAACTTGACTCTCATCCCAATAAGTGATGGAATTATCCATTAGATTTAAATACCAATCATAAGTATCATCCCTTAATGTAAAAATTAATAATCTACATACACCATCTTCATTGATAACATTCATTAATCTCAAAGTGGATTTGAATGATTTGATATGTTCTTCCACTGTCCTTACTCATGAAGGAAAAAAGGATGGTAGATACTTCTCAAGATTCCTAGGTTAATCATGCACATCTCCTAAGATGTAAATAAAAAATCCAACCAACTAGGGTTGAGAAATTAGTTGATTAATAGGTAAAGGTTTACTTATGGGTAAGGGATTACCTACTATAGGAGGTGGATTATTTTGAACTAGCATTGTTGGCATAGTTCTAGTTCTCCTATGATTTTTTAGGGGTGAGACTCCAAAACTAGCCTAGGAATTAGATTTGGTCACTCTCCTGGGTGACTCCATTGAATCTATATATAAAGGATAACTATTATTTTCATGTGTGATGCCTTCCTTCTAGTTCTAGTGAAACTATTGATGCATGTTTTATGCACACCATAATCAACAAGGTAGTCTCTAGCATTTTAGGGTCTCAATGGAGGTAAAATCCACTCTAGGGCATGAGTTTTATGTATGTGGTATTTGAAAACTTATTAATGGAATAGATGTTAGGGAATGTAGGTTATTAACAAGGTTTTTTGGATACAGGTGTGGTCCCTAAAAGGTAGTGAATATCTATGTGATTTGGATGGATGTTTGGATTCTAATCTAAAGTGGGTAGGTCTCAAGACAAAATCAAAAAAGAGGGAAGGGTAAGGCAAAAAATAAGTCTCTATGGTTTTTAATAACTACTTCCCTAGTTAGTATCTAAATAGACTTATGCTCTTAGAACCTATGCCTATTAATATAAACAATTGCACACACACAATCAAACATGGTTAAAAAGTCTACAAAGATAATGATGTAGAAAATTCATAGGCCTCAGACAAAGGTTACTCATTTTAGGGTATCTTTTGCACACTCTTACTTAGGATATTATGGATTCAGATAGTGAATTATATGAGGTAGCTTTGACACACACACATAAAACTACATCAAAAAATCACTGGTACACATTCAAAATTATAAATCAAACAACTTGACTATCTTAACCCATATATTTTATAAACTTCTCAACAACTATTACACATCTACAAATTAGTACATCAATCAAAATAATAAATAATCCATTCATAGCTATTGCACACTAAATAATATTGAAACATACAAATAAATAACATAACAACTAGTTACATATAAATTGGAAATAAAATACACAAACACATTCATTGATGATCAAAATTGATATTGCTCCTACATTTAAAATTCATTGACAAAAATCTATGTTAGATTACAATTGCTTATATATACTTGGGGAAGGGGTCACCTTATCCTCCAAGGTCATCCAAGGTCATTACATATGATATTTAGAACCCAAGTTCTAACTATGGTATAAAACCATATAAGAGTCTTCTTATAGTTATCAATTTAAGTTAGCCTTTGCAAAATTTATGTAACATGTGCATGTGTATAAAAAAAGGGCTATTTTTGCAAATATATGTGTCATTTTATAAAAACTATATATGCCTCTTTTTATATATTATGAGAATAACCTATTGATATTTTAGATTAGCTACCTTTAGATAGAACACAAATAAAGGTCCAAGATAAGTATCACTTTTGTTAATGCTTGAGAATCGATGAAACTTGTGTTAGTTGTGACTAATCTTATTGAACTATGTGTTACATGTCACCTATGCATTTTATAAGATATAATATTCCTTTTCAAAATGTTATATGAGCTTAGTTACCAAAGGAATATAAATTAATTGTGAGACCCAATAGTTGTCGATATATATAGTCCAAGTGTCAAAATATCTATTTACATTAGATAAAATGTCTATGATAATATATCCGAAGGGTAATTATATTAGACAAAATGTCTAAAACAATAATTCCAAAGCAAAAATATTAAAAGAATAATTCCAAGGTAAAAAGCCTGAAAGAATTATTTGAATTGCTTAAGTCCTAAACGTCTACATAATTCTATCCATAATGCCATGCCATTCTATTTACTATCTTTCAAAATGTAGTTTTACCTTTGGGACACATCTCAACACTTTATTGAGTCTGGATCTTTTGAAAATTCCTCTTAGGTCTTGTACCATCAGATATTCTACATGATGGAATGTGAGTGTGCCACTTGGTAGCTCCATGGGGCCTTTATATACCTTATATTCCTAGCTTGAATGCCTTTATGCCACTTGGAATGTCCTCATTAGTTCCAAGACCTTTGAAAAGTCCATGTTGATCTTGCACCATTGGATCAACTGTACCTACGTTAACATAATTTGAAGATCTTATTACTTTGAATTATTGACTCCCATGATATTTTGACACTTGTAACATACTAATATCCTCTATGTAATGGGATCCCATGATGGTTAAACTTTTCACCCTCATAGGGATCCTTGAAATCCTTTATTTTTTAGTTTAATTATGCATCATAAATATTCAGTATGTGAGTTAATGCATACCATAGATCTAAGTTCTTAACCTTTTAACTCCCTACAAGGTTGACACTTGTCATCTCCTTATGTCTCACTACTCCTTAGGATTAAAGTCTAAGATAACATTTTAAAATTGATCATATATATGTGCCACTCAGCATCTCATCAGGCTTCTAATTTTTATTTATTGGGCTCCCTCTCTTCATACAATCAACTATATTGGGCTCTTGTGATGGTGATACTTATCACTATTGTAGGGCTCTATAGGGATTTGACATTTCAACATTGCACTCGCTTCATTCGATCAATGGTGTGTAAGTTAACATGCATCATTAGATTATGATATATGGGGTTGAGGGAGATTGGTTTCATTGATTAAAATATTTGACCTATTATTCTCTATCTCGTACCATTGGATTAAATTTGCTAAGTAAACATGGGTCATTTATTGTGATCTAAACAATCGAACACAATTGGATCCACTCCTGTAGACTAAAATAAACTAAGTGAGCCTGGGAAATATAAAGGACTTAGACTAAAGTCATAGACTAAGATTAAAATGTAATAAAGGGGGACTGTGCTAATAAAAGGACCATGCATAAATATTATAGCATAAGGTTTGAGTTAAAATAATCTTATAATCTCTATGCATGGTATTTTTATTAGCATAATCCCCCTTTATATCATATTTTTTAATGATGAAGACCTAGGCTTAAAATATATAAAAGAGCCCCTATGTTAATTTTAACCCTATGTAAATCATAAGATATAAAAAATTACTGATCATATATATTTTTAGCATAAGGTCTAAGTATTAATAAAATATGATTATGAACTAGTTTAAAATCTTAAATTAAGTCCATAATATAACAAAATAACTCTTTAATAATTTTGACCCTACTTAAAAATTTGAATCTATTAAAATGACTTGAGGCTAAACAAATTATCCTAAGGTTTAAACATGATTTTAAACATAGACTCAATTTAATAAATAAGAGTCCAAGGGTTATAACAAAAAGTTAATTTAGCATTAAGGTGAAAAACCCTAGGTAGTGTTCACATAAATGGACTCCATTAATCTTGTAACCTAAAAACATAAGAATCTAAGGTTAGGAAATTTAGACAAGATTAAACCAAAATCATGTGTAAATATGGTAACCCAACCATGGTGTGGATGATCTTCAAATAAAGATAATGTTAAAAACACTCTAATGGTACTCTGATTAGATGAATTTTAAATTTAAAGCACAAATTTTCATAATTTCAAACAAGGGTCCCTATTTTTAGAAATGGGGGTGTGTTGGGTACAACAACATCAATGTTTTTGAGTAAAATGTATGCAATATTATATCGTGTGTGTGTGTGTGTGTGTGTGTGTGTGTGTGTGTGTGTGTGTGTGTGTGTGTGTGTGTGTGTGTGTTTCACTAAAAATATAAGTAATAATTATTTTTAAGTGAATAATAAGGAATTAACCTAATACTAACCATTATGATACATTAGTCTAACTGAAGTTAACTTGTTTAACATAAAACTATCTATAGTTAATCATTACAAATGTTATGTCAACATTTGGTGCCATCGTATGGATTTTATTAGACAAATGTACAAGGGGAAATATCTCTTATATTTTTGGAATTCTATGTTGATGGAAATAGAAGAGTGGTGGGAAGAAATGATAAAAAACAATCACATAGAATTTTTTAAAAAAATAGGAGAAACATTACTAGTAGTAAAATTAACATTCTTCCAATCATATGAAGAAGAATTTTGGGTTAATTTTGAAAAATTATTATGGAAATATAATATATAGCATGAAAAAAATATAGAGGGTTATCATATTCATATTAAAATACTTATCTAGTGGACCATGAAAAAACTTGACAAAATCTAAAACCTTGATACACTAGTAACCTAAGTTATCAATCACTAGTTTGAGACAACTCTCAATTCATTCATCATAGTCTAGCCTATATAGGGTATGATAAATTTTTATGATAATAAATTAAATTTAATTGAAGGATCGAGATAATGGTTCTTGACTAAATTACCACTTCTCATTTGTAGGCTATTCATAGAGCGAGGGCTAGTAGAATAAGGTAAACAGTTCCTTTAGAACTAACCACCTAAGGGATGACATGTAAAAAGAAGGGGAATCCTCAAAAGATGTGACTTTTCATAATATCTATTATAAATAGTTTGGGGAGTTTAAATAATATGTAGGGGATAGGGAATTTGATATCAAATAAACATAAGTTAACTAAGAAGAAAAGAGATAGTAGTAAGAAGATATATTAATAGTAATGAAAAAGATGTTGAATGAAGAGATGAGGAATCAATTAAAGAATGGAAGAATTTAGTTAGAAATAAATAAATAGTTATAAAAAAATATAAATAAGATAAAATGAGGAGAATAAAAATAATAGTTTAATAAATTGATCTTGCCTTGCCTAATGGAGGTCCCATTATTGAAAATCTTGATATTATCCCTCCACCAAAAATGAATGAGTTAGTATTCACACCTAAGAGAGGTACATATGAGGCAAGAAAAATAAATACAATAGAGGGGTTGTTATATCATACATTGATGAAGGTGATTAATGGCATGTGATAATTAATAACACAATTAGTTTCACTTTTTAGAACACCCAAACTATTCTAAACTATGCATGTAGAAGACTAGTCGGTTGTCAGTAGTTTGGCCCACGGTGGATGAGGCATAGATAGTATTAGAATAAGTGAAGAGATGAGAGTTAATATAGGATAAATGAATTATATATTATAACCAAATAATGATATTTTATTAATATAAGGAATCTCAATATTAAGTAATAAGGGTATAAAGTGTTACACATAACATAGAATTATTGATAGATGCATATAGAGAAGAAGAAGTTGAGTCAAAGATTAGTATTGGTAGTCACATTAAATCACAATGGAAATAAGATGAGGAAGATGTTAATTTAATAAAAAGAGGAATAATTAGTGAAAACATTGGACATGAAGAACACTTACAAATAAAATATGAAGAGGATGAGAATTTAAATGATATGACCCCCTAAACTCCAACCATAAGATAGCATGAGAGGAAATGAACCGTTTGAACCAATCACCATCCCCTGTGATTCTTCATAATAGACATGAACATCCATTTCATAATAAAGATAAATATATTAACAAATAAGTAAAAGATAGATACAAAAGACATAAAAAAGATATTAATAACATATAATAATTTATAAGAAATCTGGCACAAGTATTGGTAAAAATATACTTTCAAGAATAATTAAAAAGAGATAAGGGTCGTAACTACAAGTTGGTTAGGTAGTAGAAGGATACAATAAGTACAATTACCTCAAGAAATATGGTAAACACTAGTGCCAACCCTAGCAATTTTACTCCTAAATCACCTAAAGAAACTAAAATGGCACATAATAGAATGAAGTTAACACTATTCATCAAAGACATGAAGGATGTGGAAGAACATATATACATATTAGATTCATATTGGCAAAACCACAATATTGTTGATGAATACATGATTCTATTTGATTTTTTGGGACAATAAGAGATTATTCACTTAATTGGTACATGAAAACTTACTCATGACATGCCACTACATGAGTTAATGTCTAAAAATCATATATACCAAAAAAAAATTTAGAAAGATGATGGAATTAGTTAAGAAGAAGGAATCTATGAAATATTATGATCAATGGTTTAAATAAATAATACAAAAACTTGAAGATCCTCTCAATGAAAAATAAAGGATTGAGTAGTTTATATTCAGATTACTTCCATGCCTCCATGCTAATATGGATGGAAAAAAATAATATATTCACCAAAACATTAGAGATGGCATCAAGATTAGAATCATATTCCTAGTGAATAAATGCAAATACTCATTAAAATATAACGTCAAATGATTATAGTTAGAAATGGAGAAATTATGATAAAATAGAGGATAAAAATGAAGAGATATGAGTACGCATTATGTATTTATATAAAATCTGAAAATTTGTAACTTGAGTGTGGCTAATGACACCCAACCCATAGGTCCCTCTTACTTGCTTTCATGACCCTTATAAGCATATTTTCACTAAATCACAATCATCTATAGCCTTCTATACCTAATCCCAGCTCAACCAGACTGCTCTTTCCATGATAAATGCATCCCCTTAGGTCACATTATCTAAGGACAATATCACCCAACTTGGACTACAACACCAGTATTACTAGTCTCTTATTTTAGTGTTCCTATCCAAATGCATTTTTAGCCCCAATAGTTAGTTCCTTCTAGTTCTTATCCTCCTTATCAGCCTAACATGATTACATTCAACCCTTGACTAATAGATCCATATAAAAACCCATTCAAAGATCATTTGGAGGGGCTTGTAAATTATCACTAAGAAAGAAAGAATACAAGCAAGAATACTAAGGTAATCTTCCCTATTCTTTGCATACAACTAGTCAATACTATTAAAAAATTATTCAAATCCTTACACCAATCCTTAACCACATCAAACACACTTAATTTTATCATTTTCATCTTTATACACACTATTGTACAAAGCACGTCAAGTGGGAGAACTACATATGACTTGATCCATCTTTAGAGTATTGGTATGTAGGTAGCATGCCCACACAAGTGGTTTGGATACACATTTAGTGCATATTACAAATAATAATCCCCC